>PVIJ01015102.1:0-37792 GCA_004024925.1 Scalopus aquaticus
TAAATAACAATAAAAATATATATTAAAAAAAAAAAAAGTCCCTTCAAGACAGTCTAACAGAAATACATTTTGTTTTTATATTGATTTTAAATAAATGTCACATTTTAATTTTTAAGTAAACTTACTTTAAGAAAGCACCGCATTTTATGTTATCAATTTTTAATGATTGAAGAGGTAAAACTTATTCTTCCATTTTCAATCACTGTCTTCCACTTATTTTCAGCAGTATTCCCTCACTGAAATTACTTGAATCAATGATAACATATTTGATTTTTAAAATAAGTTTGATCTAAATACTATGGAAGCAAATTAGGTCCAATAAACCTTTTAATATTAGATTCTATAAACACAATGAAGAATTTTATGCTAAGAACTGCTAAAGAACAAACAAAATTTTGAACACAGATTTTCTGTTTCACTGTTCTGGCCTACCTTTTTCACCCATGATTAGTAGACCTAAGCCCTATCTCAGGTTTCTGTCAAGATTCACCCAAGGTAGCATGTCTTCTGGGACTCCTTCCCTGATATTCCAGGATGATATAAGTAACTCCTAATGCACATGTGTTATCTTTTATCGACCTCTATCAAACAAAGAAACACATCATCTTGAAGTTATACTTTCACTGTCCATCTACCCCCAGCCTAAAAGCTCTGGGAAGATTACGACTCTCTCATACATATTTTCATTCCTAGCACTTGACAGCAGCTGGGGGGTTCAATAAAAACTGAACCATACCACTGAGATTCAGTTGAAACCTTTGCCTCCACATGACTGATTCAGTAAATGAAAATTAGCAACTTAACTTTAAACATTTTAATTTCAAAAATTTTCCTTTCAATATTAATGAACATACAATGTAAAATACTTAAATAGTTACGATCCATAAACTGTGAGGTTGATTTAAGGACCATCCATTATAGGGTCCCAAGTCTCACTGAGCCTCACCAAACTCACTACTCCAACAAACACACCAGGTGGGTCACAGATAAACTGGGTATCCTGGAGTCTGAATCGTTACAGCAGGTCAAATGACTCAAGGCAGGCAAGGACAGGTAATCTTGATGACAGAAGGAAGAGAAGGACTAACCATACTCCTAGGGAGTAGTCACAATTTCTTGAAAATTAGCCACAGGCTTTTGGTTTCCCAGTAGTTATGAATCCACATCAGTTCCACTTTCCCTCAGACAGATAGACATAATCCGTCCCACTCATGCTGAATCTTTTCATACATTATCTTTTCCCTGTTTCTTTACTTAGCAAATTTCTTCAAGCTAGTTCCCTTGGAGAAGACTTCCCACTTTTAGAACAAACTGTCACTTCCTCTTCTGCACATAGTATTTTGTAAAACTAGTAGTAATCACTAGTAGGAAGGCTTTTTACACTCTAGAGAAATAGCTTAGTAGTAGTAATTAGTAAAAAATAACTAAGGAATAAGACTACTTAGTAATACTGCTCACTATGTTCCAAGCATCATCTATATGCTTTTAATATATTGCTTTCCCAGGGTTGCCATGAATCAAAAAGTACCACCAAATGCTTTAAACAACAGATATTTATTCTCATAGTTCTGGAGGTTAGAAGTCCCAAAGCATGATAATAAAAGGACCAAGCTTCCTCTAAGGTTCCAGGAGAACGATGTGTTTCATGCTTTTCTATTAGCTTCTATTGTTTCTGGCAAATTTTGGTGTTCACAGGCTTACAGATGCATTGCTCCAATCTCTACCTCTATTGTCATTTACTTCTCCTTGTGTTGCTCTCTTCTTATAAAGTCACCACTCATAACTGGATTTAGGACTCACCCTACTCCAGTAAGATATTAAGTTGAATGCATCTGCAAAGATCTTATATCCAAATAATATCTCATTCAAAGTACTAGAGAATAGGAATTTAACATATCTTGGCGGGGCAGGGGGAGGACATGATTCTACCCATACATACATTTTCACTTTTTGATCTGTCCAACACTTCTATATTATTTTTATATATATTTCACAAATGGGAAAACTAAGACTCCAGGTCATGAAAACTTGCCCAAGGTCACACAGCCATTAATATGACAGAGCAAGAATTTAAATCGCTTGGTTGGCCTCAGAATCTAACCACCTAATCATCATACTATACTATTTCTACATGCAGCAAATAGTTTAAGAAGTCAAATCAGCTAAAAGACATAACACATACACAATATCATAATTAGCTCACTATCCAGGTACAATAACTTTCACTTTTTTCCCTGGAATTTATCATAATACTTCAAGTAACAAGTGTGTACATTTCTATTTTTAATACACCAGCTTCTTCAGATAATTATTTTATATGGAAAATGAGGATTTGAGCTCATGTACACTCTTCTCCTCCTTCCATCATTCTAATATAATTTTATCCTAATTCTTGATTAAATCCATATTAAGAGCTGCATAATTATAACTAAATATTATGTACTGCTGAGTCATGTAATATGTTATAAATGCTTACTTTCTTATATTTTTTCCATGCAGTGGATAATGAAATCAATTTTCTCTAATTACTTAGCTCTTCCTACATTCTTTAGCAATTCTGAAAAGATCCTCCACAATACAATTTTGCCTTGGGTCAAGTTTGCCAAATCATCCATACTTCTTGTGTTTTTCTTGCAAACATTCACCCTAGAATCCTCCAATCTCCTACTCCAAACTGAGACCACTGTGCTCCAAACCTGTTGAATGGCCTTTGTGCTGGAATTTCTCATCACCACCTTTCTGGAAATTCTCTTCTCTTAGGGTGGAATGGGGTGGACCCTATTCCCTGGGTCCCTTATTTCACCTTTAGTTTAGGACCCTGTTTTGAAGCACTTCTACCAATAGCCCTGAACAAGAACAAATATCTTAGATCATACAGACCCAAAAATGTCTACTTTTTAATTCCACATTTGATTGACTATTGGTACGTACAGCTACCTAGGTTTGAAATCATTCAAATATTTCAGGACATTACTTTAAAATCTTTGGCTTGAAGTTGTATTGCTGAGAAGTACAAAGCTACTCTAATTCCTGACACTTTATATATACTCTTTTTAAAATTTATTTATAAAATGTTTTCTAGAATCTTCCCTTTTGTAAAAGTGGTTTGGTGTGATTCTTTTCTCATTCACAACATGGGTGTGGTGGGCCTTTTCACCCTAGAAATCTCTGTCTTTCAGTCTTGGAAATTTTAATAATTCACTTATCTCTGTTTTCTCTTTCTGGAATTCTTCCTGGTCAGTTTTTAGCCCTCCTGAATTTATCCTCTAATTTAAAAAATATTTTACCTCTTATTTTTCATCCTTTTTGGGTTTTTGTTTTTGTTCTATTTTCTGATACAGATTTTCTCTGCCTTGTTTTCAAATCTTCTACAATCTTTTTTTTTTGCATATCATATTTTTGATTCCTAAAAGCTCCTTTTCATTCTCTAATGTTTTATTTTGTATTTTAAATGAAATTCTGTTCTTATTTCACAAGATCTTTTCTCCAAAAACAATCATTTTTTAGGTCTTATTGGGAAGAAACCATTCATAACAAGCTAACCCCTTTGTTCATGTGAAAATGACCTTGGGTTGACAATCTCCCAGCACTGTTATTCCAGAAATGCACTGGATTACAAAAAAAAAAAAAAAAAAAAAAAAATGGAGAGGATTGCTAGCTGTTTTGCTAAGCAATGTTATTTGATGAAAAAAGGTATGACTGGTAAATTAATTCTGACATGGAGGATTGTGCATGGACTATATAAAAGTCTACTAGAAACACAGGCTTTAGGTTGCCCGAGGTGGTGTCTCTCGAAAGGACATGAAGCTATCATCATGCGAATTATAAGAAAAGGTTCCATTGTGTAAAAGGCTTTCCCACACGGTGCCCAGGCGACTCCATCACTTCCAGTTGTCGCATTCCTTGTGGGGGATCGAAATAGCCTCTGGTTGGCTGTAAGGACAGTGCAGGGCTACCAGCTAATGGCATAGTGACATACTGGCATGCCATGCTTTCTGCCCTGTATTATTCTACTGATCTAAGTGAACCTGGTCCCAAGTTATGGCTTATTGTATCCTGAGAGAGCGAGTACAAATTCAAAGTTGAGAAAAAATTATCAGTGGTCATAAGTACTCAGCTATTTCTTCCTCTTTTTGTTTGTTTTCATTTTGGTCTCTGTCTCTCAAATTGGAAGATTCATATTTAGAAATGAGGGAATTACAAATGACTAGAAGGTCTGTCTGCAAGGATTGGGCATACAGCATGGGAGCCTTCATCGGGAGACATTTTATAGCCAGCCGGCTACCTCTTTTGGAAGGGTTCTCCAAATCCCCTTACAATTAAGTCAACTTTCACTTCATTCCTGCTTTCAAGACAGAGCCTGTCTACTGCTCCGTGTCTGAGGCTCCTGAGTTCATAGCCTTTCTCAGTCTGTTTGTCCAATGAATATGGCTCTGGTCTTCAAGGGGGCAGAGGAGTCACCCGACTACGCAGGGCAGCAAGAGTCTGGGAGGTGTAACCCCTCCTGACATAGATTTCACACTCTCCATAACTAGCCCATGGCTCACTGTGGCCTTCTAGAACATGGCATCTCCAAACTTTAAGCTTTTCTAAAGTTCTATGAAGAAAATCAACTACTTCTCGCATCAGTCAATGTCCAGTCAGGAAACAGAAACTGGAAATGTGAAAATGAAAAAACAGAAATAACAAATAATGTAGAAAACAACTCTGACTTCCAGGCTGAAGGTAAGTGAAACAAGAAGGAACTTGAGAAGTCAAGAAAAGGATGCCCTGCCCTCACCACAGAGTCACACCTTTGTGGAGAGAGAGCGCTACCACAGAGATGCAGGAGAGGGTACAGATGGAGCTGGTGGGCTGAGAGCCGCCCAGGTGAGAGCTACTAGGCCTCCTGCTGCTGATCTGTTGGTTCCAGCAGGGATCCAGGAAGAGAGGCCCTTTTCTCTTGCTATGGTCTTCCAATGTCCCTCCAGAACTCTCTATTGACAAAGTCTAACATCAAGCTCACTGGCAAAAGAGAAATGTTCATAATGTCCAGCTCCAGTATAATAAAGTAGAATAAGAAAAGGTAGATTGGAGCAGAAAAATAAACTAATTACTGGCACACTTCTCATCCATAGCCCCATCTTCTGGAGGCTTAAGGCTTGACCTTCTCCTTCCATGTTTAAATCATGGACCAATCTCCCATCAGCTTTTTAATACAGTAAAGTGTAGAGTTATGTTTTTTCTCAGATTCACCAAAGACAGTATATTTCTGTATACCATATATTTTGAGTACTTAACAAAAGAAGAAAGACTAATAAATTTCTTTTTGCCAATCAAATTTTTTTCATTTGCCACGTTTACAAAACTATATAATTTGGGGAATACAATTTCACACTTCAGTGTATACACCTCACTACCCACCATCACATAGCCCTTCTACCCGTTGTCCTGCTGCCCAGGCCCTTCCCCTCTGATTACCGCTGTGTCTTTCACAGAATCTGAAAGTTAGTTTTTGCCAGTTTGTTTTCTTTGGTTAAGTATATTCCACAAATGAATGAAACCATCTGAAATTATCTTTTATTTTCTCATTTATTTCACTTAGCATCATCACCTCCAGTTCCAAGAGTGATAATTTCTTAGTTCGACTCAGAAAACTTTTCGACCTTTCTATAATTACTCTGTTTTAAAACTATCTTCCTAGTCAACAGTGATCGTCGCCAGAGCAGAGACAATCTCTGGCCCACCCTTACTTTCCCACACCTCTCACAGTGCGGCATCATGTCATGAACTTGATAAAGGCTGGTTGAACTAAACAAAATGTACATTCTTGATATTTTATGAAATTATTTGTGCTTCAGTTTCACAGCTGTTCATTAGGTACCTGAACCCCAACAAGCTGCTTACAAATCTAAGATATTTATTAAAATGGGGACTATACAAAAGCATTTGTAGACCAATGCAAGTTCATCTGTGACTGACTAGCAAAGTAACTCATTCTCTACATAACAAATTTGCAATAAAAAAGAAACTTCCACCTTATTAATTTATTTAATGAGAAGGTTACCCTATTGCTTTAGATACATGCAGCACTGAAACAGTTTTCTAATGATTATTTTCTTAAGTAAGCTAATTTATTTTAAATGACTATACTTACCAATTCAGGGATATCTTTCACTTTCAGAGGAACTTGGATTAAACCCAAATGAGTCCTGAAACTAAGAGAATCACCATTTTCATAATTTGGGTTGCGAAGATTGATTAATACCTTTAAAGACAAATTCAATAAAATTTGTTAGTTTCTAAATAAAATGTTTACATTTATAAAACTGGCAATAATATTCTTGGTGTATCACCACAAAATTAGAAACTACTTGGGATTATACATATTATTTAAGTACACTGTAAAATACTATAAATTGTACTGAAATGTTAAAATACCACAAACATGCTTTTAGTAGGATGGCTTTATATTCCAACTAGTGGTCTACTATTTAAATTTAGTTAGAAAGAAACCTTTTTGATGGTAATCAAAAATAAAAACATTGCAGAGAGAAAACAAGACACAAAGGCCCTCAGATGGGTAGAAAATCAGGGGAAAGCAAGGAGGCTAAAGTGGTTAGAGTAGAACAAGTAAGGAAGAAAACAGGAGATGAATTCAGAGAGGTAATGGACTAAGTAGGATGTGTAAAGCCACTTGTGACTTTAATTTTTAAGTAGAATGACATGAAAAATCACTGGATACCAGAAGAGTCACTATTCTGCATTGTACTGAAAGGGCTTCCTCTGGAAACTGCTAAGGACGGATTCCCACAAGAATAAGGGAAAAACAGGAAACCGGTTAGGAGGCTACTGAAATAGTCCAGACAAGAAATGGCAACTTGGCCCAGGGAGGTAGCAGTGGTGTGATAAGAAGTGCAGAGATCTGGACATATTTTGAAGGTAAACTGATAGGATTTGTTGATGGATTATATGTAAGGTAGAAGAGTGGAATCAAAGATAGGTGAATTAAAATAACTAATGGGTTCCAAATCCCCACTGAAGAGTTCTACTTGAATGCTTGATATGCCTCTCAAACTTAATTAAGCTCATCATCTTCACTAATGAACCTGTTCCTCCTCCGGTATTCTCCTTCACAAGGGCAAGTTACTTCTGCCCTATTACTTGATGTAGACACTTAAAGATCATAGTTTTTTTCTTTCACAGTCCCCCTATCTAATCGTTTTCTAAATCCTCCTTTAAAATCTATTTTAAATTTGTTGAGTTCTTTCCATTTCCAACACTGTTCTCTTAGTTCAGACCTTTAACATGTCTTGCTAGGCTACTAAAACAGGGGCAAAATAAAAATAAAAACGATTCACTGAGCACCTACATCTGCTGAGTAGCAAGTGACATGATTTATAGTCACTCTTGTTTAACCAAAATCTTGCTAGTTGATTTATTTGCCTCTAGCCTTTCCAAACTCCAATGAATTTTCCAAGAACAACTTTCAAACACAAATCTGATCATGTCATTCCACTGTTTTAACGGTTCTGCTGCATTTTATATGGCTATCCCTCTGCCTGTAGATACCTCCATTAGTAGAGACATTTATCCAATAGAACTTACCTCGAGAAAATCCTTAGGTGCATAAACAGGTCTGAAAAGGCTTAAATCTAGAAATAATAAGACAGATTAAAGCAAAACTCTAGTTAAGGTATATGAAGGCTTGTAAAAAATAAATGTCAATCATTCTTTCATACATTGTTGTACAGCTAGACTAATTCAAACATTTGCAGTTATCGAATATTTGTCAAACACTGTATTAAGCATTGGAAACACAAAAATGAAGAGTCTCTTCCCTTGACAACCTAGGTGACACATTTTAGAAGAAATTAAGAATCTCCCTTTCATAAATTTATAAATAGATTACTTATATCTGAAGTGAAAAACCAGAGTCAATAAAATATAAAACTTCTATATGAGAATTCTCAAAGTACTTAGAATACAATGTGACTAGGTAGTGAATTTCTCCAATTGTTTTCACCTGTACTTCCTTTCATACCTCTAATAACACACTGCATCTTCCATTATGGCACATATTTCTTGCACACTTCCCCACACATTTTTCAAAAGAGGACTTTGTACATGTTTGTCTAAGCAATTATCCACACCTAGTGATCATAGCAAATGATACATCAATGTCACTCATATTTATAAAATTGATTGACAGATTTTTGAGAAAAGTTCTTCGTATACCTGGTTCATCGGTTCCCATTTCATTCCATTTATTGAGAAGTTCTTTCTGTTCTCCAACTGGCCTCTAAAAAAGGTAATGTTAAGATTGGTTTCATTTTATGATGTTTAGCAATGCAACTGAAAACTAACAACCAATAATTTGTCTGAAAGTTTAAATAAGCTACCAAACTTAAGGAAAAATAATTTCATTACAGATGGTAAACTTTTTTTTGGAATTACACTTAAATTACTATTATTTTACTATTATATCTCGTCTCAATGGCTTCATTAGAATATGGTGCTAATGAGTCCGAGAAACAAGGGCAAATGATCTGTACTGGCCAGTACATTTCTCAAAGAAAAACTGCCCCTCAGCCACATACTACTTCTCTTACCCCATCCAGCAACCTCAGAAAAGCATCGCAAGGGGGACTGGCCAAGAGAGTGTGACTGTGAGTCAGTAGCACCATCTTCCTATACGAAAGACAGTATGTTATACAATACTACATATTGAGACAGTATTTCATATAAATTTATTCCTTTTTTACACCATCTTTCTGGTGACTTCAGTGTTTTGTCCTTGGATATTATCCAAAGTACATCCATATATCCCGTACAACAGCAGGGAGTAAACAGGTAGGGAGAATGAAGTGAAGAGCAATTTATTCTTTCCTACTTGTAAGTAGCTATAAAGAATTCATAACATTCTTCAAGTGGATTTCCTTTCCTTTTTCATCTCTCCCAACTAAAAGCCCAGAGCAACAGATTAGATCTAAATAAATCTAATATAATTAGATCTAAATAGTGCTGCAGAGTTGATAAACATTCTTTGTTTTCCCTACATTAATACTGAAATACCGCATAACATATTGACTATTATAAGATGCTAGTTGATGTGAGCTCCATCTCTAATTCAGGAAGTATGCTATTATGCTAATTAGCCAAAAGGTGACAAAAAGTAATTAAAATCATTAATTTTACCTAGTTAAATTATAACCTATACAGCCAAATCTCTAAGTTATCTATACCATAGCTTCCATACTTTAATTTATTCTGAAGATATGTTCATTACAAAAAGCATAACAGTACACATAATAGAAATCTATTATCAAATATACCCACATAATCAGTATTTTATAGCTTTTTTTTCCAAACAGATTGATATACTAGTAAAAAAAAAAGGTAAATCTGCCTAAGAGTTATAATTGCATGATACATCCTAGTATTTGATTCATGATAAAACACTTAAGTGTTAAAAGTACCTTTCGTGCCAGTGGGATACTCAGTTCAGTGCACATACTATTTAAACTCTTCAAAATTCTTTTTTCCCAACTTCCCTGAAATGTAAGGAACAGTTTATCATGGTTTCTGGTTAATGATACTAAAACTGATTTTAAAAATGAAAGATATTATGAACTATATTGAAATGAGGTTGATTGAGATTAGTTATCTTCAATCATTAGTTCCCTCAACACATGCTGATCACTGCCTCCCATATGGCAGACGCTGTTGTCAGTGCTGTGAATGAAGCCGTGAATAACAGGAAGTCTCGGCCCTCACTGAACTGCTAGTCCAGCAGAGGACGGGAATGAGGACAGATTAAAGAATAAAATAAGTCATACTGTGATAAAGAGTGTAAGGAAAAAGAGTAGATGACAAAATGGGAAGTTAAGTTTAGCATTTTATAAATGTTTGATACCCAGGAATGCAATTAGTGAAAACTACAGTAGTAAATAAAACTTTATAGAAATTCTGATAATTTTTCCAAACATGAACTTTCACCCCTAAACATATCAACTGGAATGTTTTAAGAATAACTTTCTTCTATATAACCACAAGACCAATATAACACCTAGAATATTAACACTAATGTTTCATATCATCTAATATTTAGTACATGTTCAAAATTTTCCAGTTATCCCTTCAATGACTTTTGTAATACTTTTAAATAAAGGAACTATTAAAAATCCACTCACTACATTACATTTGGTTGTCTCTGTCAATGTAGCTTACTCCAGAGTCTCTTTGTTCTTTTCTTTTTTGTGACACTTTTATGAGGAGTTCATGTCAGTTATCTTTCAGAGTGTGTCACAATCTGGATTTGTCTTACTGATTTTTTCACCATATTGACTCCTTTCTTCTCTAGTCCTTATCTTTCTTATAAACTTGAAATAATAAGTTAATTTCAAAAGTCAATCATAAATCAATTATCCATATATGTACTTTCATAAGCTACTATTTTTATATTATTAAATAAAAATTTCAATGTATACTTAGCATCCCCTAAGAAGAAGTGAAAGTAGCAAATAAGTTATTGAAAAAGAGTACATTAATACAAAATAAAGTAATGGTTTCTACCCAGAAGACTTACACGACAAGTAAAAAGCTTTTAAAACATTATTTAAGAGGAAAATTAATGGCCTTTTACATTTATAATGTTTAAATTGGAAGATAATACCTTTTACTCAAACTCATATCCTCTCCAAATGAAATTATTGTTGCCTTCAAATCAGTTTCCCTAATAATTGGAATCTATGGCATAACTGAAAGGATTTCAAGAGTTTATAAATAAGGCAATTTCTAAGTCAGGAGAGACAAAGGAATTACAACTGCATTGGAATTTTTATCTACTACCTCACTACTGTTTTGTAACAATGAAATAAGACATTGTAATAAAGATATAACATGTAAAGATATTCTATAAATTTACAAATTTAAAAAATTACTTTCTTCACCCTAACAAAAAATAAAGTAAAACATAATAAGCATAACCCAGCTAGCTAATGGGAAAAGACTTTAATAACTCTTCTCTGATTATAAGTTACATTTTCCAAGATAATTAGGAAAACAGAAAAATATAGAAGAGAGTAAAATCATAACTAAGCAGCCATAAAATTTCATCAGCCAACAGCCACCATTGCTAATATTTTGTTCTCATTTTTTTCTATGCATAGTGAATAATTGAGATATTTATGTGTATGTGTGTATACACACATGCATTATGTGTAGCTACAGATAGTGTGAAATTATACTGTCATATTTTGCTTTTTCCATTTAAGATTATATTATATGCACCTTCCTATTTCATTGTATCTCTACAAAATGATATACTTTTGATTTGAAGATTTGTTTTTGTTTAAGTAGCAACATATTATAACATTATATAGGTTTTAGGTGTGCATCATTGAAAATCTGTACATGTATTTACTACATTAGTTCACCAATAAAATTCTAAATTTATCCCTTACCATACCATGGTCCCCTTTGACCCAGTTTATCTACTTCTCTACTCTTAGTAACTCTAATCTTATAATCCAAAATTAAAACATTTATTTTTGTTTTATTTAGCTCATTTATATGCCATTAAAAACAAACTCATATAGTTTGTCTTTTTCTGTCTGGTATATTTCACTAAGCATAATATTCTCTAGGTCCATCCATGTTGTTGCAAATGGCAGGGTTTCATCTATTTTTTTACACAGTGGAATAATATTCCACTGGATCATCTTTATCCATTGTCAGTTGGTGAGCATTAGGTTGTTTCCAGTTCTTGGTTATTATAAATAATGCTGTAATAAACATGGGGAAGTGCATATACTATTTTGCTTAGTTTTTGTATTTTGGGGGTAATACCCAGAACTGGAATAACTTGATCATATGGAATTTCTAGTTTTAATTTTTTGAGAAATTGCTATACTGCTTTCACAATAGCTGCACCAATTACACTCCTACCAAAAGGAGTATAATTTATACGCATATATAAATTATATAATTTTAAATAAATATTGTAATAATTTCTAGGTGATAAATACCTTTACTATTAATTCAACATAAACTTACTAAGTTCCTGCCACATAAAGCTTAGTTCATTAGAAATAACGGGAAGCATTATACAGAAATGTTTTTAAATTGTTACTGCTTTCAAGAGGCTTATAACAAAAGTCTGGAAGATGTATAGAGAAATTACTAGAATAAAGTGTAATTTGTAACATGGGTTGCAAGATAATAGTGTTCTACAAGAGTCCAGAAAGAGGCAGAGATCCTTTCAACAGGGTTCATAACAAGATCAAAAAAGAGGGGCTATCTGAGTTGACCCTCACAAATAGATGGGATTTTCATATGCAAAGCAGCAAAAAGGATTTTCCATGACAAGATTTTTAAAAGTGTTTAAGGTATAAGAGGGAAAGGTAAAATGATTCACCTGGAAGGGCATATAGGAGAGTTATAAGACAGCAGAGATTGATAAAGCAGAAGGGGAAGCTGGGTACAGAGAGTAAAAATTCTTAAGTGTTGAGCTTTGCTGTAGGAATTTAATTTATTGGGCACTAGGAGTCACTGAAGGTTTGCCAGAGGGCAATGAGATGCACTATAAAGATTCAACTGCTTATGGTCAAAAGGTAGGAGTACTGAAAACATACAAGGAAATGCGGACAAAAACATAATGAAAGTTGGGAGGTGCAAGAATAATACAAGGATGTGAATTAAAGTACAATGCCTGAAATAAAGTAAACACTTACTAAAAGATAGTCCTTGTCATCACCATCATCATTGTGATCACTGTGGTAATGACCTTGATAATGAAAAGAAACAGAAAGCTATGGGACTTTAAAATATGAGACTATAAAAATAATTTATAGAACTTAGTGAGATTTGGATGAAACTGAGATCAGAGATATTTCAAATCTAAATTACTATAGTAATGATGGAAAACAATTAACAAAAATAAAGTCAGAGAAAATGCTCATTCTAAAAGTAACATAATAAACTCAGTTTTAGACATCTTGAGTTTGAGCTCACAGAAGAAATGTACAGTAGGCAGCTGACCATAGGGGGATGGAGGCAAAAAATGATAGGGCAGCCAATAAAAGGGAAGTGGTAGAAATCGGAATGAGATGACCTGAATAAGTAAGTGGAAAATGTTACTGAGTACAATAGAGGTAGAATTGGGGACTACACAATCATGGCAAAACCTAATTGGAAAGCAGATAATAAATAATAAAAGTATTGACTTGCAGCAAAATGAATCCATTAGAAAGTAAATAAATGGAATAAACTAATAGTAAATAAAGACCCTAAATGGCTTTACTCTTATGTATTCAACAGTTTGGGAAAAGAGAGAAGGTAAATAATAGAAGCAACTATAGGATGAGGAACAGAATGGGCTCCAGAATATATGTCTGAAGGGGCAAGAGATTATGAGATGCAAAAGAGAACACAATGGAAAGTAGTCATGTGATCCAGAATAGGCAATTAAACAGAGAGCTGAAAAATCAGATGACTTGTGGAGAACAAATACAGGAATACAAACAGATACTAACTAACAGGGGAGGTTTTTAGTGTGACTAAGGTTAAATAATCAGTTATTTCAAAAACATTTGAGAGTGTTCTGTGAGCCACACACTGTGCTAGATGATGAAGAGGAAAAGCACAGACTTTACTCTTCCAGAATCAATAATTTAGTGCAAGGGTTGGCAACTTTCTGTAAAGCGGCATGGAGCAAATATTTAGGCTTTGTGTTTCATAAACACTTTCTATTGCAACTACTCAACTGTGACACTGTAGGGCAAAAGCAAGCACAGGCAATATGTAAATTAATGAGTATGACAATGTTTTCCAATAAAATATATTATATTAGAGCCTACAATTTCCACGGGCCACAGGATATTATTCCTTTTTTGATTTTTTCAACCAGTTGAAAAAGTAAAAACCAAAAGATTCCCAGCTTGTCAGCTGTATTTAAAAAGGTGGTAGGGCAGATTTGGTGCCCAGGTTACAGGTTCTAACTCCTGATAGAGAGGGTAAGTCAGAAAAAAGAAAGTACCATGCATGTACACACCACACACATTTATATATTCTCAACAACCAGCAATAGGTTTTAAAAATGAACTATCATTCACTTCCCTGTCTCTTCTTTTTAGTCATGATAGAAAACCAACTTTTGTGTTTTGTTTCTCACACTTGATACTTCCCTAAATCTTTTGAAAATTTTCAAATTTTACCGCAAAACATTTAGACCTAACCATTTTTAGTTTTATTTTCTTGAATTTTTATCTTTATAACAAAGTCAAGTCTTTCATACATCTACCATTTAAAAAATGAAGCTTTATTTTTTTTTTTTAAAGATTCACTTATTTATGCATACAAGAGCTGGGGTCTAGGCCAGAGGTGTGGGGGGTGAGAAGATTCACCAGAGACAGAGTGGGGAGCAGAACAGGTGGACTGACTGAAATACACTGCTGAGGGGCGCAGGGGGCGAGACAGGAGAGGTCTGCTGTGCCATGTGGGAAGCTCCCTGGCCGGGATCAAACTTGTGCTGCAGTGGCTGGGGACAGCTTCATAGTGCTGAGAGTTAACCCCCTGCGCCACCAGGGAGGCCCCTAACAACTAAGCTTTATAACATAATAATAAATACTGTCTGATTACTAGGTCTCAAGGTAGCACCTGAAGATAGAAATAACATTATATATTTCTTCAAATATCTCCATGTTTTTTGTTTTTACTGCTTACTTTTACCATCTAATTTTGAAGGTTCTTTAAAATGAAAAGTAAAAAAATCTGCCTAACATCCCTGCATGGAATGTGGCAACTCAACGTTTCTCAGGAGCAGCAGACATTATGAACACTTAAAGCTGGGTGATAGGTCTCTGGAGTTTCCTTGAGGTATATTTGAACTTTTTCATAATAATTTCTGAAAATACGATGGAGAGGAAGGCGACTCTGATGTTCACCTCAGCAGCGGCCAGCGCACAGTCCTGGCGGCACTGTGGGGAAGGCTCACGGACACTGCCACACGAAGGGAGGCAGTGTAGGGGCATGGGGCAGAACTTATGCCTCCATTTAAACAGGTTCTTACAGTTTTTCTGTTTGAATTATTTTATTCTTTTTTTTTTTTTAAAGATTTATTTATTTATACATACAAGCTGGGGTACAGGCCAGAGGCGTGGGGCGGCGAGAGGGCTCACTAGAGACAGAGTGAGGCGCAGAACAGGAAGATCAGAAATACACTGCTGAGGGGAGCAGTGGGCGAGGCAGGAGAGGTCTGCCGCACCATGTGGGATTCTCCCTGGCTGGGCGTTGAACCCGCATTGCGAGCTGCTGACAGCGACAGCTCCACAGCGCAGCGCTCAACCGCTGCGCCACCAGGGAGGCCCTGAATTATTTTATTCTTTTAAAGTGATTTTTAATTTTTTTTGACCCATTTTAGATAGCAGGTTCATTTAAGATCTGTACCAGAATATGATGTAATAGCCTCCTGTGAGAACAAATATATTTCAAATATATCAGTAACTTTGGTTACAAAAGCCAAAGATTTTAAGAGGCGAGTGAGTCAATTCATTCCCATGTTGTTCCTTTAATATGACAGAGCATGATGAATGAAATGCTGCATAATACTTTCAACCATATTTTAAATTTCAGACCAATATGGTACATGCTTTTTTTCTTCTACTCAATGTTTTAGTGTGACCCCTAGTTACTAAACGTACAAAGGAAAAAGTGCAAACACTATTCACAACATTTAAGTTTGGTGGTGGTCTACAGCTAGGATTTGGCACTATTCACATCACTTTAGAGGTTCTTATCCAGTGTTTCACTTAATGACTTATATTCCTGATATAAATATGAATGTTTTGCTCTGATTTATATAATCTGACATGGAAAAATAAAATAAATAAAAAATGAACGATAGCCAACCTGTGCTTTTCTCATGTATACCAAAGGCTCTTTAAGATGCTCAGGAGGTGCGGCAGGATGGCTAGGTAAGGGAAACCTAGGGACAAAAAGAAGCCGCTAAATATTGTACATTACTTTTGGGAATTAATGCTCTTTGGTTAGAAATTACTTACCCCCATAGTTGATATTAGAAATGGAAAAGAATAATTGTTGGCAGTTCTCTATGTTTACATGAGGTGCAACAGCCTAATGAGACTTTTTTCCTTATCTTATTAGTATTGTATTTTTCAGATTAGTAATTTAATTAGTTGTTAAAGTTAACTTGTATAATAACTTGTATAATTCATAAATTGAGGTAACTCAAACTACTTAGTTCTATAAATGCTCATATGAAAATACCTATGTCATAAGTATTCATTTTAGTATGTAAACATAACATTTAAAGGACTTTTAAAGGTTAGAAAAACCCATCAATTTACTAACATAACAATTCCCATCAATTTACTAACATACCAATTCTTTTCTTCCAATTTCCTTTTCCATAATTACATATTTTACATAGTTGAAATAACAACATACATGCTATAATTCATAATATCTATCTTTTAATATATAACACATAAATGCACACATTTAAATAAATTTAAAACTTAATATTTTATAAATTCTTTGTTTTCTAAGCAACATTCTATTTTATTAAAATGTATTATTTTTATTAAGAAAAGAGATTTGTTCAGCAAATATTTGAGCCATTCTAGGTACCAGTATGTGTTGGTAAATAAAGACAATATAAAAAAAAAAAAAAATAAAAAAATAAAGACAATATCCCCTGCTCTCATGTACCTAAAAATTTAATGAAGATAGTTATGAAAACAAATAGAATAATATCAGATAGTAATAAGTGCCATGAGAAAATGAGAGCAAGGTAGGAGATAGAAGTAATTTGGAAGGGAAGGGAAAGTGTCTAGGGAAACTAGTATTTGAACCAAGTGTGAAGAGACGGAATCAACCATGCGAACATCTGGGGGCAGGGGAAATATGCAGGTAGAGGAACAGTGCAGGATGCAGAGGTGGGAATATTTGGAATGTTTAAAAATCAGAAGGGAAAAAAACAGAATGGTTGGAACATAATGATTGAGGGACAGAGTGATATGAAATCAAAGACAGAAAACGCAATAGAGAAACATGAGAAGTTGACACCTACTTAAACTAAAAGTTCCATGTCTTTCACAACATAGAACTGCTATTGAAACTAGTCACAGGACTTATACATACAGCAAAGCAATTACATTTGAATCATCAAGAACCATGAACAGAATTCTCAAGAAATTCTGCACCCAAAGTGAGATCTCAACATGTAAAAAGGGTTGATGCAAGAGCAAATCAGTTGCATTTATCCCAAAATCTAAGTGTAAAAGGCTCAAATGTCTAAAGGAAAATTTTCTGGAACAGAAAATGGCAACCATTGTCTATAAGACAATTACACTAACTGATACTTTCTGGCTAATTGCTTTCCCACTAAATCTTGTATTCCATATACCTATGAAATTCACTTTTTCTTCACTCACAAATAAAGAAAAGTAATCCTAAAACATTTCAGCACTTACTCTTTATGGAAGATAGATTAAAAACTATATATTTCATGCTGCTCAATATCTCTCAATCAGAGATACATGGTTTAGAATTAAATTCCACCATTTTAGTGGTATTTATTTCTAAATGTAATAAAACTTAGAAATTGAGGAGTAAAACTTGAGAGCACTCACTGATAATCTTAAGAATTAAAGAAACTTCTATATTTAAAAAAGAAGAAACAAGTAGTAACCCTAAAATCATGCATATTAAGCCAAATCAAGTTAGATACTTATTTATCCAGAAATATTTAATGAGAATTTACTAAGTGTTTGAGGTAACAGAGATCCATTAATGAACAAAGCAGGCTAAAACCCCTGTCCTTATGGAAATCACATTTAGCAACAGGAAGAGATGAGGGTTGTCAGAGAGGAACAATGCACAGAAACCTGTGACTCCTTCACTCCTGCCTCTCTCTACCTGTTCCCCTAAACACTTCTCACTTTCTCCCACTCCGCTGACACTGTTTTTAGACAAGTAACATTTCTCTCTGGATAGATTCTTAACACACCGTATGCGGGAAATGTGTTTATATGTTTTACATTGACTGGTAGACGCAAACTACCCGCAAACAATGTGTTAAACAGTCTCTCCTTCCTACATTATTTTCAACCTATTTATAATTAGCCTGACTGTTAGCCAAGAACAATGTCTTCCTTGTCCACCAGTGATTGCACTTCCAGTGTATAGCTAAAAGTGATATATTTTTCTCAAGACTTTGTAGACTGGATCCTAAAAGCATTTAAATTTCAGTTTTGAATTTTAAGCATATTAGTAACATGATCACATTTGCATTTTAGTTATCCAGCAACATACTGGTTATCTAGTATGTGCCAGGCGTTATGCTATACACAGGAAGTGCAATCACTGATGGACAGGAAGACATTGTTCTTGGCTAACAGTCAGGCTAATTATAAATAGGTTGAAAATAATGTAGGAAGGAGAGACTGTTTAAGAATCTATCCAGAGAGAAATGTTACTTGTCTAAAAACAGTGTCGGTGGAGTGGGAGAAAGTGAGAAGTGTTTAGGCATGACGCCTGGCACATACTAGATAACCAGTACGCTGCTGAGTAACTAAAATGCAAATGCTTTTAGGATCCAGTCTACAAAGTCTTGAGAAAAATATATCCCTATATATATATCTAACATCATTCTTTACCACACTCCTGTGCTCTGCACCATCCAGTCATACAACTTTTGTTCCTCCAATGTGATAAATTCTTCACCACCTCTAAATCTGAGCCATTGTTCCCTATTGCCTAAAGTACTTTTCTTCTTTACCCCTTTCCCTGACTAACTCTAGCTTAGCCTTCCTCCCCCCTCCCCACCATTTCAGTCAGAATATTGTTTCTTTTGGTAAGCCATCATGCTATACATCCCTTGTACTTTCCCAATTGTAGCACTTTAATACTGTGCTATAATTACCCCTTTCCCACTTTTTTATTGAGGTATAACTGACATATATCATTTTATTAGTTTCAGGTTCACAACATAACTATTTGGTATTTGTAGCCATTGAGAAATGATCACCACAATAAGTCTACTTAACATCTTTGTAATTGCCCTTTTACAGGTTGTGTGCCCCAGTCAGATGTAAGCTCTATGAAAACAAAGATTATATAGCTTGTTTATTATCCTTAGCACCTAACTCAGTGCATAGCAAGTAGAAAGTTCATGGTAACCTTAAAAAAAAAAAAAAAAAGAGAAACCATATGAAAGGGACATTCTGGAGGTACCCAGGTCTATTGCCTGAGTACTCTTCCAGCTAACACTATGAATGTCTAAAAAGATTACCAGATCTTGTTGTATAGCAAGGTGCCCATTATTTAAACTTTTTCTATTTTTAGCTCGCTCATGTTTCTCCAAGGTATGGCAGGCATTTGCAAATATGTGCTACAACAGTAGATTATAGTATATATTTTTATAATATATTAATATATAGAAAGACTTTTAAAAGGTTTATTTACTTCTTTATATTTCTTAAGGGGAAATGATAAGTCATCTAATTCTACATAAACTGCTTTACATAAAAGACAATAAAAACTAAGACAAAAAAATCAGTATTTTTTTTCAATGTAAAGACCGCCTTAGGCACAGAGAAGAACTATGAATATAGTGAGATATCAAGCAGCAAAATGGCAATGAACACATGCATATCAATGATCACCTTGAATGTAAATTTACACACTAAAATTTATATAGAACCACAAAAAAAATCCCCAAATGGCTAAAGCAATCCTGATTTTAAAAGTAGAAAAAGGAAGGTATCACACTCTTGGACTTCAAACTATATACAAAGCTATAATAATTAAAACAGCATAGTATTGGAATAAAAATAAACACATAGACCAAAGAAATAGAACTGAGAGCCCAGAAATAAACATATGATTGAATGGATATTTAATCTACAACAAAGGACCTATATTGTAGAAAGGAGAGCATCTTCAAAAACTGGAGCTGGAAATATTGGACAGTCACATACAAAAAGACTGTCACTAGATCACTATCTCACACCTAATGCAAAAATTAACTCAAAATAGATCAAAGATTTAGATGTAAGACCTGAATCCATAAGATACATAGAAAAAAAAAAAACAAGCAAAATGCCCTGTACCTTTACTGATGTCTTTGGAGACTTCATACCAAAACCAAGAAAAACGAAAGCAAAATTAAACAAATGGTACTACAGTGAAAGAAACTATCATTAAAATGAAAAGCTATCCCACTGAATTGGAGAAAATATTTGCATCTGATAGGAACTCATATCCAAGATCTAAAAAGAACTCACACAATTCAACAACAAAAAAAATACATACATTCAACAATAACCCCCATCCAAAAAAACTCAATCAAAAAATGGACAGAAGAACTAAATAGACACTTCTCTAAAGAAGACATAAAGATGACCAAATGTGTAAATGCTCATCATCCCTTTCCATCAGGGAAATACAAATCAAAACCACAATGAGATACCACCTCACATCAATGAGAATGATCAGAAACAACAAGTGCTGCCAAGGGTGTGGAGAAAAAGGAACACTCTTGCATTGCTGGTGGGAATGTAGGCTGGTCAAGACCCTATAGGGAGCAGTGTGGAGGTTTCTCAAAATATAAAAATAGATGTAGCATATGATTCAACAATTCAACTCCTAGCTTTCTACCCAAGGAATGTGAAAACACTAATTCAAAGGGAAATATGCACTCCTATGTTCACTCTATCACTATTTACAATAGCCAACTTATGGAAATAGACTAAATGCCCAATGACAGATGAATAGATTAAAAATGTGTTGTGTGTATATATATACACAATGGAATACTACTCAATCATAGGAAAAAAGTTAAACTATTGCTATTTGTAACAACATGGATAGAGGTGGTGGGGATTATGCTCAGAGAAATAAGTCAGAAGGAGAAAGACAAATACCAGATGATTCCATTCCTTTGTGAAATATAGAGAAACAAATCAAAAGACCATTCATAATCAAACCCAAAAATGAACCTAGAAATCCGACTATAAAATTGAGACTACCAGAGATGGAGGGGGAAGGTGGGGAGCAAAGGAAGGAGGAGGCCTAAAGACTATGGTGGAGGACTACAGGTGTCTTGGTGGTAGGTGTGATGTAGTGTGAACCTCTGATTCACATACAGTGCTGTAAATCAACGTTACCTCAATAAAAAAAATAGAAGAAAAAGGGTAATATCCAAAAAGGTAAAAATAGAAGGAAATGCTGGTGTGCTGCAGTTATCTGAAATATTAGCTTATGAGAAATATCTCACTCTACACTGGATAAATGAATTGTGAATTAAAAAATTTGGTCATTAAAAAAACTACCTATTTACTATTAATCTTCTGGCAAGACCAATTTTTTAAAGTATTAACTTACTTGAGATGCTATGTAAATACTAATGAGAAATAATAATACAGTGAGTATATATGGAAATATTATATTCAATAATTCACAAAGTAAATATAGCTAAACATAACAGTATCTCAAAATAGGTTGGAAAAACTCACACACTCAGTTCACTATAAACAGCATTTTGAAGTTTCTTCTCCCAACCTGTTTTTAAAAAAGAATAAAACATGAATATATTAGTTATAAAAAGGAAAATACATTATAATTAAATTTTTCTCACTAACATTATAGTATCATATACACTTGAAATAATCTTATCGACTGCCAACTGCTATGTAAAAGTGTTATTAAAGAACTATTTCCTCTAAATTTGACTTACAAGGAGTAGCAAAGTCTTCAATGTGGCATAATTTCTACTGTAAAACTACTGTATCATTTTCTCAAGATGGTAGGAACACTTCTTTCTTCCACTGTTAAGTTGCTCCACTAATGGGAAAATCTCTGGCTATGGACTACTAATGCTATAAGGAATGTGCCAGGGAAAGGGCCAGGAACTGGCTCTTGAGAAAGACTAGTCACAAGTTATTATTTACAACTAACTGCTCAGTAAACTCCTAAATCAGAGAAGCAAGTTATTATGAGGTACCACCAGTCAGAGCAATTAGTTTGCTGCTAGATACCTGAATTTATCTGGATAAGTAACTACTTAACATCAGTTCCTATGTCTAAAGGTTAATAGGGAACCTCTCTTGCTCCAAAAAAAATTTTTTTTCTTTTGTTTTCTTTAAAAAGGCAGAAAGGAGGAAGGAAAAGAAGTGTAGAAAGAAAAAGCCATAAATGAAAAGTAAAAAAGACAAATTACTTAACTAAGAAGATTCTTAATATATTCAGGATGTATTTTGACCATGAAGATAAATAGTACCTGAAACTGATTAATGAACAACATTTTATTCCCAGTGTTTCTGAATTTTTATAGCATTTTATTGGAATGTCTGATTGTTCTTATCTTTCCCAAATAGAAACCTCTTCAGTCGCTAATACACAATTCTAAATGAGTAATTAGAGAACTATGGATAAGATGTGTCCTCCAAATAAAATATTTCCTTATTTTGCTTTAAAGAATTAGGGGAAAAGTTGACTTACAAACCTGATATTTTAAAGAATTCCTTAATATCTTCTTTTAGTGATTCAAGTTTAATTTCAGGTCTCTGAAGACTGGTCTAATTTTAGGGAAAAAAAAGTAAAAAAAGAAATAAAAAAACAGAAGACGAAAGTAAGTCATCTGGGTTGATATTTAATACTTACCAAATTTTTAAAAGGAGTATATCCAAACATACATACTATTTTAAATTCCACTTTGAGAGCAGAGCACTTTAGAATTATCTGGAATAACTCATAAACGAGAAGATATTTTTGCCTACTCTTCAAATAAAGGATCTGTAATAATATACTATAGTATACTGAAAATACAAAAGCTTGTAGATTATGAAAACATCATCTAGGGTTTTTATCTTTATGAGACCTTAACATCTAGTTTTGTAGTGGGAAAAATATTCAGAATTTATAAATTCCTTCACTTAAATATTATGTCCAACATACACAGCATCTAACCCTAAAAACCCTACAAAAACCCTTGTACCCCCTATAAATGAACTTCTGAATAATGTCTTCCTCTTTGGACTGCGGCTCAATGTTCAGCTGTATTTGTTGTGCCTATTTATGGAAAATGCCTAAAAATACAAAAAATACCTAAAACTAAAGTTTACAAGAGCTTATTAGTGTCTCTTTCATCATCAAGTGCATGGTTAGAGCAGAAAATTACTGGTAGCAAATTACTGTAGAATTACTGGGTATTCACTCTATAATTTTCACCAAAAATAATAATTTCTCCAATTTACAATGGCTTCAATTACATTCAAAGCATTGATCTTTCATCACCTAACTTTATCAAATTCTAGAAGCCTATTTTTTTAAGAAGGCATTTTTATTAGAGTATCTCACAAGCATTGCAAATCTAAGAAATTAAAAATTGACCTTATCTTCCACTCACTAGCCTGCTTTCTCTTGTATTTTTTAATCACCCACCAATCTTTCAAGTCAGAAACTTTCATTATTTGCAATTCCACTTAAACTCTTCCAGGAATCAATCCCCTTCTGGGAAGATGGCAATTCTGGCAGAGAGGTTTTTCCCTTTATTTTTAATCTCACTCATCTTCACATAAAAACAGACCAAGCAACAAATAGTAAAACCAAAATCCCATGGGAAACACAACAAACTTGGTGATAAGGTATCCCCCATATATGCAAAATACAAGCAGCATGGACTGAACCAACACCCACAAGATCTTTGCCTTTTTTGTTCACTGTCATCTCCTAAATATCTAGAATACTTTCACATAGTGATAGCTCATTAAATTTTTATTAAAGGAATGAACCAGTATCTCCCATTTGCATTCCATCCTCCAGCATTATCTTCCTAAAACATAAGTCTTTCCATACTGTGGATCTCTGCAGCATACACCAGAAATCTAAACTTTACAATAGGGCACAGCTGGTCTTTCCCAGTGTAGAACAATTATCTCTCTAAATTCATCTGTTGCTATTCCATTAAACACACAAAACCTCCTCTTTTCTCAGACTTCTTCCTCTATATATTCTACTTTTTAGTCACAAGAACTGTATTCACTGATGCTCCCAACTGTCCCAGACTTTTGTTCATGTTGTTTCCTCAGATGTAAATGCTACCTCACCACCTTGGCAAAACGCCTATCACCTTCCTAGAAATCCCGCAAATATCACCTCCTTTCCCAACTCCCCCCACCTCCTTGCCAGCAAAGACAAGTACACTGTCCTCTGTTGCAGCGCTTATTAAACCACAGAGTAATTTTCAGCTCACCTATTTATTTTTCCTGACTCTTAAATCCAAAGACAAAGGGCATGTCTTCATTTCTGTATCCCAAGTATTGACACCGCTGATGTTGACTGGCAAAATTATATTGACCAAGCTATCTTCTATCCTTTTTAATCAGTTTCTCCCCTAAATAAACAAGGAACTATGTAAAACTTTTTTCAACTGAAGAGACCCGTTTCCAGTCTGTTATTTCTAAGATTTTAAAAGTTGTCAAACCCTACTCACTATTCAAAAGTACTAATGTAAAAAGAAACAGGTTTTCTTGTATGAATCTGTGTTTGGAAACAACTCAGAGGTAGCACAATTTAAAGACCATTAGAGAAATAATTGGTTATTTTTCCTAACATTTTCAACACTTCAAGATACCCTACTTTTATACCAATGCCAAATCAAATGCACTAATCATTTAAGGTAATTATACAAATTTTGGGATGTTTGGAAATCAAAGGCAGACCAATGCAAGGACAACTTGGTCAGGCACAGCAGTTCTCAATCATGGTTTATAAGCAAAACCCATTTTTCAAATGAAATCAACCCTCTTAGGAACCCTACTATGTAAAACACACTGAAAGTGGTATCATTAGATAATGAGAACAATGAGTCTTTTTGTTGCCTGAGGTATGATTAACATTAAAAAGAAGACACAGCTTTTTCAGATATGGCTTTCAGTATTCAGGTTTTTCTTATTATTATTCTGTTTTGGTTCTTCAGTATAAAAATCCTGATTCACAGAGATGCGTGTGTATTTTTAATAGACTTCCCGGCAAACACAGCATACTTCCAAATTAAACTGCTGCAGGAAACTGGAAGTAAAGCAGTTGAAAATTTTTATTTTGAAGACAAATCACTAAAATTATTTATCATAAATACAAAGATCAGACAAAGAGAGTATGGTACACATAAGTACTAAAACAGTAAACGTGGTTACAGGACCAAGTGATGTGTGCCTGGCTCACCTGTCCTGCATCTCAGCAGTGCACCCTGTGGGGCAGGCGCACATGCCGTCTACCTGGCCACCAAACAGGACACCCGTCCTACTTGGAGCCGAGCTTGGGAGAATACCAGGAGTGAGCAGAAATACCAATACTGAATTACACGTTCTCACATCAAAGACACACTTGTATACATGAAGAAGATGGAAAGGAGCACCTTTTTTTCTGGGATCTACCCATAAACATGTTGCCTGGGAAGCATAGTAGATTTATAAAACATTGATACACAATACATTTGAGAGTTTTGTTTCCTAATATAATTTTTAAGCTAAGTATTTTTACGTAAGTGGAACAATTTCAGAATTGGTAGCTATAACAGAGCACAGTTTGAAAACCACGTGGGAGTAAGTAGAGCAGGACTTGGCATTAAAAGCTGAGGAATCATCTGTCAGCCTTATTTATCAGCTTGGTCAAGTCACTTAACCCCTAATGTAAAAATGTAAGTGCCTTTGTATCAACTGCAAGTGCCAATTGTATCTGGCACTTACAGAATTGATACAAAATGCCTTTGTATCAATTTTCTTCTTTATTTAATGGAGAAAATAATATCTAAACTAGATTATTGTGTGACTCAAAATAGAAAAAGTTTTCAAAGTTATTTTTAGACTGTGAAGTTCCTTATAAAACTAATTTTTTGTATTATAAAATATGATATTCCCAGACGGCAATGGACAAAATGTAAAAGGTTAGCAAGGAAAGAAAGCCTGGAAATAAAGGTTTTTAAAATATCTACAATAAAAGTTTTCTTTTAAACAAAACGTCTCTAACTCACTTTACAAGCTGCAAAGAATATGATCGAAAACAGAATCTAGAGAAAGAGCATCTGGTATGTTCCCAGTCAGGCCCTGCACTCCCTTCACCCATTTCATTTATGTTGACATTTCTGAAATTGACCACCTTTCTGCACCCTAAAAACACATGACCATTTTCACTCCAAACTCTCTCCCCAGCACATACACTCTTGAATCCAGCACAATAACTATCGCAGAGTAAGTACTTCATGAGCATATTTCAATGACTGCATTTGCTCATTCTTTTACTCTGAAGAGTCCTTGGTCTTGCAACCTGCAAAACTTCATGGAAAACATAGACATTGTCCTCGTTCTTGCAGTCCAGAAAGGAAGAGTCAATCGGAAAAAAAATACTAATACTACTATAAATAGAAAATGTGTTATAAGAGAGGTGTCACCCACAGAGAAACACACATTTAATTCTAATTAAAGACTAGAAGAAGAGAGCAAAAGCATATAGTCTGAGTGGACAGACTGCGCAGAGGCACAGGAATGATCCTGTGCACCGTCAGTTAATGGAATAGTAAAAGATCCAGTAGAACACAGAAGAAATAAAGCAGAGGAGGAAACTGGAACAATCTCCCCTATTCCTACCTATCCTGCTCACCAGAGGCAAAAATCACCTTTATGTCTTTGCCCTGCTCAAAAAATCTTAATGACTCTTCACTGCTAAGAAAATAAAGTCAAACTCATTCTGGCACTTACAGTCCTCTGAAAATCTAGCCCTCCTCCCACTATATAATCTTATTTCTCTAGAAGTGCCCCACAACAGAAATCTTCTGCTTAGCCTTTTGCTGTTCCTACATTGGGAATTCACAACCATTCCCCCCCCCCCCCCCGAGTGCCACACAAATATTCTCCATCCCCAGCCATTTCCTTTCAGTATATTTATATCCTACTCATTTGCATTCTTCTTTCAAAAATAAATAGAACACCTCCTATGTGCCAGCTGCAGGATACAAAAAGAAAAACAAGACATAGTCCACCTTCACTCTGGAGGAACCCACAACATATTGAGGTATAAAAACAAAAAACTAAGAGAAAGATGCCATAAAGTAGGATATAATGCACTTCCCCCAATTGCAGTATTAACATAATTGGTTTCAATTTTGTCTTATTTTCTCAATAGCCCATTATCAGTACAGAGAGAGTGGACTAAAACATGTTGAATTGGGTGTCCCTTTCTTTCTCATACTTTTAGTTCTTTCTAAAACTGTAGACCAGATTTGTCTCTAGAATCCAGGTAGTCACAGTGGACATGCTTGTAGCCAGGAATAAGTTTCAAATTGGAAATGTTGGCTCTGTGCAAGCTGACCAGGCCTTGTACTCAATCTTGTGTAATTCCAGGCCTGCTCCGGTTTCTCTCACCTGAAGCTGGAGCCCTCACTGGCTCCAGCTTACCCACTTGCTACCAGCATGGCTGTCTTAACCCCTTTTTCCACATCTGTACTTCTTAGCCTCCCAAAAGAATAAACTTCAAGACTGAAACAGCCTTCAGTCCACGTTCAGAAACCAGTCTTCTCCCTTTCATTTCAGCTAGGTCTTAACCAATTCAAGAACCCTACATGATCTTCTCTAAGCAACTCGGTGCTGAAATAAAACATGGAGACACATACTTAAACAAAGCAAACCCACATTTAATACTTATCTATCCCTGAAATGCATAAATTCTATGGAGACAAGAACTTCCATATTTTGAAATTCTGTTAAACAGAATTTATTTCTTCACTGTCTAGTAACCAAAGAAGATATGGATAAAAATGATGCCACTCCCTAGTTCAGAGTTCCTGAACTATTAATTTACTTATCAACTGCAGTAGCCCAATTTTGAACTCCCCCTAGTATATGACAAATTCCACCCCAAAGACGAAAAAAAGAAGGTAGTAACTTCTAATCATGGCATAGACCTTTCAATACCAATGTATACTCTATCTATCCATGACTTACAGAAATGTATTCAATTAAGAGCTATATAATTAGGTCGGTTTAATTTTCATTTCCCTAAAATAAGTGACAAATGAGTGTCAATTTCTTCCTCTTAGGATCTCCAAATTCTCTACATATGTATTTCTGAAAATGATTTAAAAATACAATATATTTGACATATAAAAATTTGAGATACAAAAATATTTGAGATATAATTTAAAAAAATTTTAAACACTATCAAGGACACCGACATTGACATGCTCTGGGGTTCTAATTTAGAATAATCTCTCAGTGTATTATTCCTTCCCTCTCCAAAGTCTACCTTCTCGCAGGCTCCTTCCTTTCACAACTCTGTTATTTATAATAGCAATCTGAGCATCAAGACTTATCAAATACTTAATGGAATGGAAATGACATTTGACGTTTTACACAACATCCATTTCAAACACAAATAATGTACGATAATATCAAATAACAATGCTGATACTGTGCAAGGCATCAAATCTACAATTAGGCTATCACTCTGGAATTTAGGGGATGGGTGAGCAACTTCAACTTTAAGATGCAGGTTGATTTCATAACATAATCCCTTTCTGGAAACACAAAATTACATGTTATTGAACAAAAATTTTAAATAATTACACTCTGATATATAAAAGGATATATTAAAATACAGTCAATGTTTAATTATAATGCTAAAAGAGAGGAGTTAGTGGGGACAGGGGAGAAATCTAAAAATCATATTTGTCTTTGAAATATTTTACTCTTCTAACTAAATCAGGCCAACACTGCTCTGGCACTTTCTGAGTGTACTCAAACAGACAAAATGGAAGCAAAAAAGAAAATGCTGGTGGCAGGAAAATCCTCCTAATTAAAATTTAAAAGGCATGTTAACAAGCAGTTAGCTAAAGTATATTATCAAAGCTGATTGTAAAATTGCCTTTTAACAATTAGTTAATTTCCATTAAATGTCTTTGCTAATGATATAAACTGAGGCAAAGTTACCCAACATTCTTTCAAGCCTAAGACTATTAAGCTATAATAATATAATCTTTTATTTATCTTAAGAAATACAAATACATATTTTTCAGTTTCCCATGTAATCATCTCCTTACTAATTTTATCTTTCTTTCTACTCTCTTGCCCCTATTTTTTATTACATCAAAGTAACAACCCCTGTGTCATATGTTCAGATACATAATCTTTTATTTGAAATTCTAAAACCTGAAAAACTTTGAAAGTCAAAGTTTTCTATAATTGAACTGGTGGTGAAATCTATCCTAACTTGAATTCATTTGGTGATAAAATCTGATATGACTTGAATTAGCATGAGACTATTTGTAGTACTTATTTATCACACAATGTGAAAATTCATATGCTCTGTGACAGAAATATTAATGAGTATAATCACAAAGTGCTGCAAGACCGTGGTAGAGATATTAAGTGACATAAATATGCATGAATTATCTTTCTAAAATTAAAAAAGCAATCTGAATTTTAAAGCATGCCTAACCTCAGGTTTTGGGTAAGGGATGGGGACCTGTATTTAAAATCATGTGTTGCATAATGGCCAGGCTACATTCTAAGAAATGTGTTGTTAGATGATTTCCTTGTGGCGCAAGTGCAACATTAACGGTGAATTTGTATGCTCAGGGGTTATGAGATTATTTCAAGCACAAGGGAAAATTAAGAGACTTGGTGAACAGAGATGGATGAGACTGCTGCGGGAATAAATCACCTCAAAGTTAAGATGGCTGCCATGTCACTGGGCAATAGGACTTTGGAGCTCACCGCCCACTGTGGTCCATGGTTGATCTAAATATCGTTATGCAACTCTTGACTGTATGTGTAATACTATCATTCTCCCTGAGGGGAAAACATCTTATTCACCACTGTATCCCTGAACCTAGAACTGTGCCTGATGCATAGTAAATACTCAATAAATACTTAATGAATAACCAAATAATTCAATAGTGGAGTTCAAAATGAAAGTGTAGAAAAATATTTCTTCCAGGGAGTAATTTCCAAATTAGGTTATATTGTATATAGGCCTTGAATCTCTTATTTGAAATTCTGAAATACAAAAAGCTTTGAAAACAAAAGGCTTTGTCATCCCTAGTTATTTTCTAGAAAATTAAAGTTTCTTATAAATTTGGAAATAGCAATTAACTCACTAGATCTCAAGTTTGAATAAAAACGAATATTTAAAGAGGTGATTTTAGTAGTAAGTTTCTGGCACTTAGTAGGTACTCATTATAAATATTTAAGAAAAATGAAGATTTACTCCACTTAATAAACACTCATTGAGCACCTGCCTTATGCCAATCATTATGCTAATGTAGAATACAGGTCCTCGAATAACGTCAGTTCGTTTAATGTTGGCCTTGACTGTTTTTTTCTCACCAAGGTTACAACAAAAGACATTGAATGAAATGACATTATTCTAGTACTGCTGTACTATGGATCACAAAAAGACAAGTATCGAACCTAAGGTGGGATGTCATGGAAGACCTATGGAGTTTGAATGGTCTTGGCTAAAGAACTGGACCATGAAGGGCAGTGCTATATGAGCCAAAAGGGGTAGCAGTCAGACCTCCCAAGTTTTGTAGGCCTACGCAAGGATTTTGAACACTTTTCTAAGGGCAATAAAAAGTATTGTGGAGTGTTAAGCAAAGAAGTGACATTTCATTTGGACTTTTAAAGGACTCTGAGGCTTCCATTACTAAGCATTAGTGTGCCAGGCATATTACCTTGTTCAGTCCTCACAAAATGGAATTATATTTCCAAGCTGGATGGAGGAGATGGTGGCTCAGAAGCACCCCTGCCTACAGCAACTGGTAAAGCCGGCAGTGAGGGATCAACTATATGAAGGCACAAGGGTGTTGCTGAAAGAGTAAGAGCTAGAGTAACAGAAAGGGGTAAATCTTGAGAGAAGAACTGGCTTCTGAAGCCATAGTCTCCCTGGGATCATTAACTTATACTGAAAATGAACAAGAAGCGGAGAGTGAGAACAAATCTCGTAGGAAGTGTGGTGGAGTGCTAATGAGGGTGGCCAGAGAAATAAACAGTATTGGCAAAACTTTAGAGGTCTTAAGCACATGGACAATTATCTCTTCAAGAAATTTTTTGAATATTAGGATTCTGTGACATGAAAGTTTACAGGCCTAGTCAGGAAACCCATGAAAAGTCTTTCAGCAGTCTAACAAGAGAGAAGATTAGAATTTAGGACCCAAGGGGAAAAGCCCTGTAGAAAACATCAAATTTTTAGTTAAAAGTCTAGAGAACCAGGAAAGAACAGAGAAAGACTGAGCCTGGGAACCTAAACTCACACTCAACACAGTACATTCCCTTATGTGATGAAGGTAACCAACCAATCACAAGGCAACCTGTCCAGTGGAGGAAAGGATGAGTAATATAAAGGAAGAGATCATTTGGCCGCTTTGTAATTTTATATACACAATATTTGTAGTTAAAAAAATTTACTAGGCATGCCAAAAGACAAAACCACATGAACAAGGAGCTAAGAGAAAATAGCACCATAAATAGAGATTCATGTGTGGCCCAGATATTTGTGTTACCTAACAAGGACTTTAAAATAATTATCAATTAAGTACATTTTTTAAAGGAAAAAATGTACAAAACAGATGAAAAGTATATAATTTTACTTGATAATTGTAATCAATTTTTAAAAATCTGGAAATTTTAGAACTAGACTGGAAAATACACTATGTAAACCGGAACTCATTAGATGGATTTATGTAGAAATACACATAAAACAGGATTAGTGAATTGGAAGGCCAAAAGAAAATATCCAAACTGAAGCACAAAGAGAAAAATATAATGGAAACTACAGAGGGGAAAAAAAAGTGCTAGAGATAAATGACTTAGAGAAAAGGTCTAAAATGTACAAACTGGAGTCTCAAAAAAAAAAAAAGAGAGGGAGAGAAATGTGGCAGGACAGATATTTGAATAAATAATGACCAAGAATTTTCCAAAAGTGGTGCTAAATTGGCTAAATCTGATGACAGGAATTACAAAACTCAAACCAAGATTGATTCGTGACATATTGACTGAAGTCTTCACACTCAGTAAAGTATAAACACCAAACAAAGTTATCATTGTACTTGACCCAACTGACATTTATAGAATGGCAGCAGCAGAACCATGCTCTTCCAAAGCATAGGGAATAGTCAATATGATAGAACTTATTTTGAGCCATAAAAGAAACTTTGACAAATTTAAAGGAAATAAAATTATACAAATTATGTTTGTATGTTTAAATTCCCTGAAAGAATTGAACTAGAAATCAACAGGGAAAAAATTATCGATAAAATCCCTCCTAGGCCTCCCTAGTGGCACAATGGGTTAAGCGCAGCCCTATGAAGCTATCCAGAGCCACTGCAGCACAAGTTCGATCCCTGGCCAGGGAGATTTCCACATGGCGCAGCAGACATCTCCTGCCTTGCCCGCTGCTCCCCTCAGCAGTGTACTTCAGTCGATCTGCCTATTTTGCTCTGTCTCTGGTGAACCCTCTCACCACCCCACACCTCTGGCCTACACCACAGCTTGTATGCATATATAAATAAATCTTTAAAAATAAATAAATAATAAAATCCCTCCTAATTGGAAACGAAATACCACATTCCTAAGATAAAGTCACAGAAAAAAAATTTTAATTGTGAATTAAGTGAAAATGACAATAGAATACATCAGAATCATGGGACTCAGCTAAAGCAGTACATAAAGGAAAAGTTGTATCTTTATGTTGGAAGAGAATAAAGGTCTCAAGTTAGCAATCTAAATTTCCACTGGTATGGGGAGAAAAATACAAATTAAATATAAAGTAAGCAGCAGGAATAAATCAAAGAGATTATAAACCGAAAAGCAAAATAATAATAATAATAATAATAATAATAATAAATATTCTGATGAACTTTAAGCCAAAAAATTCAATAATGTAGATTAGTGTATCAATTTCTTAAAGAATATATACTACCAAAACTTATACAAAAATAGATAACCTGAACAGTACTGAAGATATTTTTAATTTTTTTTATTATTTTATTTTATTCTATTTATATATTTTACATTAGTGTGTATTCCCCATAGGTTACCCACCACTAATTCAGTCATGAACCATCACCATAGTCCCTTGTGCTCTTTTCTACATTTTGAACCTTTATCTTCCCTCTCCCTTGCTGAATCTCTCTCATTTATGGTTGCCTGCTAGGTTTTTTGGGGTTTTGTTGTTGTTGTTATTGTTATTTTCTCCTCTGGATCTCTTATTTGGTTCCCCCATATTCCTCCTATAAGTGGAACAATTCGATATATTTCTGTTTCCTTCTGGCTTATCTTGCTGAGCATGATCCCTTCTAGCTCCATCCATGTTGCTGCAAATGGCATAAGTTTATCTTTTTGATTGCTGAATAGTATTCCATTGTGTATATGTACCATATCTTCTTGATACAGTCATCTATTTTTGGGCATATGAGTTGTTTCCATATCTTAGCTATTGTAAACAGTACTGCAATAAACATAGGGGTGCATGTATCCTTTTGGATTAATGTATTTGTGTCCTTTGGGTAGATTCCCAGAAGTGGTATTGCTGGGTCGTATGGAAGTTCCATGTTTAGTAGTTTGAGAAACTGCCATACAGCTTTCCATAGTGGTTGGACCAGTTTGTATTCCCACCAGTAGTGTAGGAGGGTTCCTTTTTCTACACATCCTCACTAACATTTATTGTTGCCTGTTTTTTGATGTGTGTCATTCTCACTGGTGCAAGGTAGTATCTCATTGTGGTTTTGATTTGCATTTCCCTGATTATAAGTGATGTTGAACATTTTTCCATATACCTGTTGGCCATTTGCATTTCCTCTTTGGAGAAGTGTCTTTTCAGCTCTTCTGCCCATTTTTGACAGGTTTGTTTACTTTGTTGAGTTGTGAGCACTTCGTAGATTTTTGCAATCAGTCCCTTATTGGTTGTATCGTGTGCAAAAATTTTCTCCCAGTCAATAGAGTGTCTGTTTTGCTTAATGACTCTTTTGCTGTACAGAAGCTTTTTAGTTTGCTGTAATCCCAGCTGTTTATCTTTTCCTTCACTTTCTTTGCTTTGGGGGATGTGTCTCTAAAGACTTTACTGAGATGTATGTCGTACAGTGTTCTGCCTATATTTTCTTCTATATATTTTATGGCTTCAGGTCAATATTCAGATCTTTTATCCATTTTGAGTTGGTTTTTGTGCATGGCGTGAGGTAGTAGTCTAGCTTCATTTTTTTGCAAGTAGCAGTCCAGTTTTCCCAGCACCATTTATGGAGCAAACTGACCTTTTTCCATTTCATATTCTTTGCTTCTTTGTAAAATATTAGTTGTCCATAAATATGTGAATTTGTTTCTGGATTTTCTATTCGATTCCATTGGTCTGTGTGTTTTTGTTACACTACCATGCTGTTTTTGGCTTTGTAGTATAGTTTGAAATCAGGGAGTGTAACACCTCCATTTTCTTTCTTTTAGTCAGGAGAGCTTTAGCTAGTCAGGGTTTTTTGTTGTTCCACGTGACTATCATCAATAATTGTTCTATTTCTTTGAAAAATGTAATTGAAATTTTTATCAGAATAGCATTGAATCTGTAAATTGCTCTTGGTCAATAATGGATGGTCATTTTGATAACACTGGTCAACACTGAGATCATTACTGACTTTAAAAGGCCCTAATCTGTAGTATCTTAGTGTGCCGAACATGAATATAACCCTGAAAATTTTTTATTAGCTCTTGTTTTGAAGATATTTCATATAATTCATTTTATATGTTTCACTGTGTAAATTTATCCAGTAGGACTGCAACATCCTAAATCAGCCTAGAATGATGTAATATTGCATTGCATTGCATAATACCATCATGCACACATCATCCAGAGTTGATTGCATCATTTTCTGGTTCAATGCAATACTACTGCCAGGCAGCTGCTGAAGTAAGCTGACATCAGCAGTGCACTATATAAAGCCCTATTGGAAAGGTTGAACATTGAAAATATTTCAGACTTTGTGCGAGACAGTTGAAGCTACTGTTACATAGAACTGTTATTATTATCCATTTAGGCACAATACAGAACAGAAATGCCTTGAAAGTGCGTTAATAGCGTGGACAATTTGTGCTCTATTTGTGGGGAAGTGACATTTGTCAACCAGAAGAAAAATATCAATTCTCAAGTGAAGAAGGTTTATAATCTTTACTTCGAATGCAAGGTTGGTGACCAATACAAGCCTTGGGCCCCGCATATATGCCGTGCTACATGTACAACACAGCTTTCCCAGTGGTTAAATGACAAAAGACCATCAATGCCATTTGCAGTCCCCAAGCAACCACACAAAAGACCATTACTTCTGCTTGGTTTCTCCTCTTTCTGGCGGAATAATGAAGCAAAAGAAGTCAAGAACAGTCTCCCCAAACATTCTGTCTGCATTGAGACCAGTTCCACATGGTGAGGGACTTCCTATTCCAGAACCTCCAGCAGAATATTCTCTTGATTCATCTGATGAAGACAAGGGTGAGCTGACCTGTTCTTCTTCTGTTCTATCAGAATGCAGTGATCCAGATTTTCACTGTGGTGCATCATCAACCCCACACAGACTAACACAGGAAGAACTAAACGACCTGGTTCGTGATTTGGACTTATCCAAGAACAAGGCAGAATTGCTAGGATCAAGACTCCAACAATGGAATCTTCTAGAAGAAGATGTCACAATTACTTTCTATCGAAAGCACCACCAACAGTTGGAGCCTTTCTTCAGAAAAGAAAGTACTCTGGTATGCTGTTCCGATATTGAGGGCCTCATGAATGCCTTAGAAATCACTCATGACCTACAAGAATGGAGACTATTTCTAGACTCTTCGAAACTGAGTCTTAAGGCTGTACTTTTGCAGAATGGAAACCGTCTTCCATCTATTCCAGGAGCACATGCTGTCCACATGAAAGAGAAATACAATAACTTAAAGCATCTACTGAATTCCATTGAGTATAATAAGTACAGCTAGCACGTCTGTGGTGATGTGAATCTAGTTGCCCTTTTAATGGGACTGCAGCAGGGATATACAAAATACATGTGTTTCTTATGTGAGTGGGATAGCCGAGCAAGTGAATTGCACTACTTGCGGAAGGAATGGACTCGCAAACAAAATGTAGCAGCTGGAAAGAAGAATATCTTGCACCCTGCTCTGGTCGAGGCTCACAAAATCCTGCTACCACCCCTTCATATCAAACTAGGTTTGATGAAGAATTTCGTGAAAGCCACGGACTGGACCTTGCCAGCTTTCTGATACCTGCATAAAAAATTTCCTCGACTCAGCAAAGCAAAGATTAAAGAGGGAGTTTTTGTGGGTCCTCAGATTTGAGAGCTCTTCAAAGATGACCAGTTCAACAACTTGCTGCAGGGTGATGTGAAACAAGCATGAAATGCTTTTCGCCTAGTGTCGACAAACTTTCTTGGGACTGTTAGGGCAGAAAACTACAAGGAACTAGTAGAAGACATGCTGATGCAGTATCAGAAACTTGGCTGCAATATGTCTCTAAAGATCCACTTCCTTCATTCCCATTTGGATTTCTTCGCTGAAAACTGCAGTATGGTTAGTGATGAACATGGTGAACGTTTTCATCAAGATATCGCATCAATGGAACAAAGATACCAGGGAAAATGGTCCACTACAATGCTGGCTGTCTACTGCTGGACACTCCCCAGAGATGCTTCTGAACAGCTGAACAAGAGACAAGTGAAGAAATCTAAGAAGTAGTCTATGACTTGATGTTTTACAGGTATTAACCGTAGGCCTATTACTATTGGCATGCATTTCATGATGTAAACATCAATTTATTCAGATTACAAAAAAAACCTAGAGTCAAAATTAGAATTCGACTGTCATAGTCATGTTGAGCATATATAAATGGATAGGAAATGACTAATTTTATTTCTTTGTGACTTTTGTAAAAATTTGTTGACCAGTGTAATGTTAATTCTTCCAATCCATGAGCAGAGTATGTCTTTCCATTTCTTTGTGTCCTCTTCTATTTCTTTTAACAGTGTCTTATAGTTTTCTTTGTATAAGTCTTTCACCTCTTTTGTTAGGTTTATTCCCAAGTATTTGATTTTTTTAATTTCAATTGTAATGGTGATGGTTTTCTTAATTCCTTCTTCTTCTTCAGATCAGTTGTTTGCATATAGGAAGGCTACTGATTTTTATGTGTTGATTTTGTATCCTGCTACTTTACTAAACTGATCTATAATTTTGACTAGTTTTCCTGTGGAGTTTTTAGGATTCTCTCTATATATTATATCATCTGCAATTAGTTATAGTTTAATTTCTTCTTTCCCTATTTCGATTCCTTGTATGTCTTTTTCTTGTCTTATTGCTCTGGCTAGGACTTCCAGTATTATATTGAAAAGCAATGGTGAGAGTAGACATCTTTGCCTTGTTTCTGATCTTAGGGGAAAGGCTTTCAGCTTCTCACCATTGAGGATAATATTGGCTGTGGGTTTGTTATATATGGCTTTTATTATGTTAAGGTATGTTCCTTCTGTCCCAAGGAATACTGAAGATATTTTTTATTTTTTTTTTATTTTTATTTTTTTAAAGATTTATTTTTTATTTATACATACAAGCTGGGGTACAGGCCAGAGGCGTGGGGCCGCGAGAGGGTTCACCAGAGTCAGAGTGGGGGGCAGAACAGGCAGATCAGAAATACACTGCCGAGGGGAGCAGCGGGCGAGGCAGGAGAGGTCTGCCCCACCATGTGGGATTCTCCCTGGCTGGGCGTCGAACTC
>PVIJ01015103.1:0-37794 GCA_004024925.1 Scalopus aquaticus
GGAACTCTTCTACACTGCTGGTGGGAATGTGAACTGGTCCAACCACTATGGAAAGCTGTATGGCGATTCCTCAAATTGCTAAACATGGAGCTCCCATACGACCCAGCAATCCCACTTTTGGGAATTTACCCAAAGGACACAAAAACACTAATCCGAAAGGATACATGCACCCGTATGTTCATTGCGGCACTGTTCACAACAGCAAAGGTATGGAAGCAACCCAGATGTCCGAAAATAGATGATTGGATCAAGAAGATGTGGTACATATACACAATGGAGTACTATTCAGCATTCAAAGAAGATAAACACATGCAATTTGCAGCGACATGGATGGAGTTAGAGGGAATCATAGTCAGTGAAATAAGCCAGAAAGCAAAAGAAAAATATCGAATGGTTTCACTTATAACAGGACTATAGGGAAACCAAATAGGAGAGAGACACTGACCGGGAGCGGAGGGGAGGGGAGGAAAAGGGCACAAAATGGAATAGAAAAGAACACAAGGGACCATGGAGATGGATCACGGGTGAATTGGTGGTGGGCTACCCAAGGGGAATACAAAATGTAAAAGGCATAAATAACAATAAAAATTAAAAAAAAAAAATGATGAGGTTAGAGGGGCTATCACTACTGTGATTATGGCTATTATTTCACAGGTCCTCAAACACGTCAGCAGCCCCTACCCAAGGCCAGGTACACTGCAGGGTGACAAAAATCCTTGATGACTAAACAACTGAATGCATGAATCCCCATGCAACAACTGCATGGCCTCACTTTCCCCATCTGTAAAATAACACAAGGCTGGATGAGGATTAAATGAGATGCCAGTCAGTGCCCACTGGCTTAACTCAGCTGTTCTTATTGCTACCGGAATCACACTATTTTTTTTTAAAGATTTATTTATTTATGCATACAAACTAGGGTGCAGTCCAGAGGTGCTGGGGGTGAGAGGATTCACTAGAGACAGAGTGGGGAGCAGAACAGGCAGATGTATCGAAGTACACTGCTGAGGGGAGCAGTGGACGAGGCAGGAGAGGTCTGCTGTGCCATGTGGGAAGCTCCCTGGCTGGGGATCGAGCTCATGCTGCAGTGGCTCTGGATAGCTTCATAGTGCTGCGACTTAACCCGTTGTGCACCAGGGATGCCCTGGACTCACACTATGTTTTAAGCAAACAAAGCTACAGCAGGGCAAGTATGCTTCTCCCCAGGAGAAGAGGCTAAGAATATGGTAGTCCAGAGGACAGAGCCATTGAATGACAACCAAAGAAGTTGGTCTCCATCCAGTAACGCTGGGAGCCATCTGTAGTTGTGGATGGTTCCCTTCCCTTCCCCTCCAACTGGATCCTAGAGCCTTACCTTGACATCTCGGTGGGCAATGTTCTGGCTGTGCAAGAACTGGATCGCCGTGCCAATATCCCGCATGATCTCTGCAGCTTCTGCACAGAGGAGGTCAGGGGTGCGAGTCAAAGGTCAGATGGCCTGAAGGCTCTCAAGTTCTCATCCCCCAGGGCCATTACAACATAGTGACAGCACTCATCCCATCCGGGACCTGCATCCCACACCCCCACCCCAATCACCCTAGCTTCCATTGGGGATGCCTCTACTTCACCTGGACCTCTTTCGTCAGGACTGGGCTACCTCCCCCCAGCTCAGAGGCTGGTTGGCTCCAACAGACCTCAACCTCAAGGCCATGAAGAATCCATCTCCAAGAAGCTGTCACACACTCACAGAACCCCTTGGAGGATGGATATCCCACCCTCTCTTGTCTTTGGGAGACTGAGGCACAGAGAGGAGCAGGGCCTCATTTAGCATCACACAAGTCTGGTCCATTCATACCAGCCCAAATCTTTGCAATGGTCCCGCAGCAGGAACATACCTCTCTCAGTGAAAGCCTGGTCACCACGCTCTTGAATCCTGCTGAACAACTCACCACCTTCCATGCTATAAGAGAAGGCGACTAAGTTGGGAGGGGAACAATCAGGCGTCAACGCACCCCTGCCCCAAACTATGGGCCCGGGTTTCAGGACCAACTGCTCTTCCCCTATGTCTCCCTATGCAGAACCCGTGGTATGGTGGGCTGCTGGCTTGAATGAGCTGAACTGAACAAATAGAACGAAGGACGGTGGGGGGCTCAGACCCTTGCCAGGGAGCCCCTGTGTTCCCACTGACACTGTTTCCACCTGGCTGAAGCTCGGACAGCTGCACGCCCAAGCAAGTCTCAGTTTCCCAAAACGTGGAATGAGATGTCAGTATCATCAACATGGCCAGTTTTCTGAGTATGCACTGTGCTCTGGAGAGCCCTTTGTGTACACTGCTCTATGACCTCGGACGGGCCACTTCACCTCTGTACTTCAGTTTCCCAGTTTATAAAACAGGGACTGTAACACTCTCCCCACGGAACTGTGAAGAGCAAATACAAAAGCGCCAAGCTCAGGGGGAAAGCTACGCTAAGATCTTTCTCTACATTTTACATGTGAATTTACAGGTCCAAAGAGGTTAGCAGCTGCCCAGGGTCACACGGCTAGTGAGTGGCACAGCCAGGACCTGTCCCTGAAATCTGACTCAAGAACTGGCTACCCTGAAAGAGACATGGAGGAGCAGGAGGCCAAGGCCCGGGGCCCAGAGCCTGAGGAATATTGGGGCTCAGCCGCAATGCTAGCGGGAGAAACCCAGGTGGAGGAGGCTGCTGGCTCCTGGTTCTGGGCTCCTGGTTCCAAGCCCTGCTCAGTCAGCATCTAGGGGGACCACAGGACACAACCAGGTAGGAAGGAGAAAGGCGAGGGAACTATGGCTGTCCTACTTTCCCCTAAATTTCCTCTCTCCCACGTTCTCTGGCCCCTCCGCACAGAACAGAATTCACACCCTGGGAAGCCACATCAAAACCCCTGAAGTTTCCTTCACCCTTGTGGGAATGTACTCCACAGGCAGGATTGGCAGCTGCCCCCTCCACTACCATTCAGGGGCTGGGGCCCCTCCTGAGCCGCTAACTGAAGAACAGTGAGGAGCCTGGGGGGCACAGGAGTCTTCCTGAGGCGCTGAGGCAGGGCGGGGCAGCATACCATTCCATGACGATGAGGAGACAGCGCTTGCCACGGTGCATGTTCTCATACACGTCCAGGATGCGCACGATGTGGGGGCCGCCCGAGGCCTGCCAGTGGTGGTCCACCTCCTGCCGGGCCTTGGGACTGTCATACAGGAGCTGAGGGCGGCAGGCACAGAAAGCATCAGGCTCACGGCCAACTTCCCAGCAGCCACCCAGATGGTGCCGCTTTGCAGACAAAGACAGTTAAGCTCAGAGAGGTCTGTGAGGGCCCAGGTGACGCAGCTTAGAAGGGGCAGAATGGATTCAAGTCCAGGTTTGCCAGCCTTGTGGCCAGTGTGCCCCAGACCTGAGAGACGGTCAGCTTCACGCGGCCTGGCTGGCAGCTCAGGGAGGCCTTGCGAGGAAGGGCTCAGGCCAGGGAAGCCCCTACCTCCCTTCTCAGGGGCAGCCAGGGAAGTAGAAATTAAGTGAGTTTTGTTGTCAAATTACACACCAGCTGTGGGACCCAATTCAGGGGCCACACATCCTTTGAGCCTTTTACAATGGGGTGAAACAGTGGCAAGGAGGATTGGGAACTGTACCCGTGAAGTGCATGGCATGGCACCTGGCACATAGCAGGCCCCTCCCCCGTGGTCCTCATCCAGCACCTCAAAGTGAAACAAAGCAGAGGGCGCCAGAGGAGGGCTGGGGAGAGCAAAGGGTGCCCTGCAGTCCTGAGCATGACCAGGCGTCTGCTGGAACATAAGGGAAGGCTTCCTGCAGGGGGTGCTGAGGGCCGCTCTGCCAGTCCATCCCTTCAAGGAAGCAGGCCCAGAGTGGAGGGAGTCGAGACCACTCTCCTCCTGCAGAAGTGAGGGTAATTAAAACTTCAAGTCCCCTAGGAGTGGGTCCAGAAATAAAACTGTCACCACCAAGAAAACTGCTTCTAAAACGAGTTGTTTGGTCACAACCACCCAGCCAGTCCCCAGCTTCTGAGGGATTCTGCCGCTTCCCAGGAGCTGCCATGCAGGGCTGGGTGGGAGTGCTGCCTTCACTGCTGGCAGGCTGGGGCTGCCTCGAGGTGACCAGGTTGCCCAGGCTAGACCCTCCAGACCTCAGCATGCGGGGTGTGGACCCAGAGAGAATCTGGGGTCAGGAAGGAGTGGGAGAGGTGACAGCCGGAGTGCATGATTTGGATTTGAGACTGAATTCCTTCAGTGACGTGTGTGACCTCAGGCAAATATTCACAGCGCCAAGCTACAGCCCACAGCTCTGTAAAATGGAGTAATAACAGAGTCATCCCCACAGGAGTCATCACAGCAGAGCAGGCATCAGGTAGGCTGGCATCAGGCTCTGTGCTCAGGTTTAACTCAGCCCTGGGCTACAGCTGCCAAACATAAGGCCAATCATAGGAAATGAGCAAGCACTGCAGTGGTCCGGCGGCGAGGCGGTGTGGGAGGAAGAGAAGCCAGCATGGGGGTGCTCACATGGGGGGAGCAGGGACAAACCATCCCCAACAGAGCTGCTCACCCAAGGCCCAGCCACATTTGTTTCCTAGTTGAGCATGGCCGAGGAGCAGAGTTGATGCCCCAACTGGGGCTTCAGATCCGCTCCATCCGGCTCGGCAGCTGCCCTGGCCTTCAGCCCTCACTTCCTCCCCTGCAGGTGGGGAAAGCCAGGGCACTGTGCAGAGCAGGCTCCGGGCCAGGCTGAGCTTTCTAGGCAAAGGTAATAAGGTGCAGGGCAGTACCTCAGAGAGGAGAGGGATGCTGCCCCTCTGGAACGCGACCTGCTGCGACCCTGGCAAGGCCCTTCATCAGCTCTGGGGTCTCTGCTCCATTACCCAGCCCCGACTGCGCGTGTGCACGGAGGCTGCTGGCCACATACACCCCCAGCCTAGAAGCCACGGCCCCTTGCTCCTGCTGCTTTTGCCTCCCCCAAACGCTCCTCAGCGCCCACAAATTTTTGAGGACCAGTTTCTTGCTCACAGTGCTGGGGGCAGAGAGGCCCATTTCCCCTCACTCACTGCACCAGCTGGTCCCCACCGAGTCCTCAGGTGTCTCTAGCCAGGGGCAGCCCAGCCCTTAGCTGAGGCACCCAAGATACACCACTTTCTCTCCCTGCTGTCTTCTCTGCACCCTTTTTCTGTTTTGCTTCTGAAGCTTTCTTGCTCCCGCCCACCCCTGTTCTTCCCTAGTCTGACCTGACCATGTCCTGCTGGGACCCCAGGCTGGCTCCTGAATGCCTTCCTCACTTTGTCTTGCTCCAGCTTCTTACTCTTGTATCAAAGTCCTCTCTCTCCTCACAAAATCCCAAGACCACACAGCTGGAAGGCTTTTGGTGGGGTCTCAGCCCCACCCCTCAGCCTCTCCGGCGCTCTACACCTGTGTCCCTGCCACTCTTTAAATCCTACCCCTACCCTCCTCCAGACAAAAGGCACCTCCTCCCCTGGCACCCAGGGCTTGCACTGCTCGCTCACCTCATTTCCTGCTACCCTGGCCCAACACCACTTTGTTCTGACCAGAATGAGGTACTCTGGTCCCAAACAGGCTTCGCTCTCTCAAGTCTCCCTGCCCAGTCCACGCGCACTCTTGCCCTGTTGTCTCTTTTGAGTCAGGTCCTTTTTGAGGAACATCCTGGGTTGAATCAGATGTCCCCTTCTCTGGAAAGTCCTCCCAGCACCTTCTCAATTGCTTTTACCTATGTACCTCTCGTGAGACTGGAAGCAGCTTGAGGGCAGTAGGTCAGGCTAACCTGGCGGCCCTCAGCTGCGGTCTAGCAGTAAACATTGGGCCCCTGAACAAAAAGGACGGGAGGGCGGGCATGGAGCTGGAAGAAGACAAGAGGTATGGGAGGCGAGGAGGAGGAGGACGATGGCCTTGTGACCTGGCCAGTACCCTGGATTTTGCTGAGGTGGAGCAGCAAGTGGAGCTGCCCTGAGATGGAGCCTCTTAACGCCTCCCACCATACTCCGCTCCTGCTAAGAAGCCCATTTGCCACACTGATTAACATAGCCCTTCTCTGAGTACAAGGTCCTGAGGACAGACACAGGCAGAGGGTTGTTCACAGAACACACAGTATTTGCCCCCACTGGCCTCTCTGCAGGGCAGATCACAGGGGCCAAAGTCCTGACCTCACCCCGCGCAGACCCAGTTGCCAAGAAATCACGCTTGATTTCAAGTTGACCTTGAACATGGCCCCAAATCTCTAAAAGCCTCAGTTTCCTCATCTCTCTTCTCAAAAGCTAGAGTCTTCTCATCTTCCAGAGATGCCCTCAATGTCACCTCCTCAGAATCCCTCCCTGCCCACCCTCTCTAAAAAGGGCCTCAAGGTTCCCCTGTTCTCCCTTTACAATCTCTCTCTCTCTCTCTCTCTCTTTCTGGATATGCCATGTTAACTGAGGAATAGTTTTCAGACTGCTAACTGCACAGGTCTTGAGAGTCCAGTGCAATGAGTTCTGACTACTGTACACACCCCTGTGACCCACACCCCCGTCAACACAGAAAACACTTCCAGCTCCCCAGAAAGCACCCGTGTCATCACCCTTTTCCCCTTCCCTACAGCACTTGCTCACAACCTACAATTAGCTTGTTCCTTTGATAACTCTTTAAGCAAACACACACATATAGATATTGTACTTTCAATGTGCCCGGCTCTGTTCTGAGCACTTTATAAATATTAGGAAGAAAGCACTTCAGCAGCACCATTCTTTAGCTGAGGCAGAGGCGGGAAGTGACTGGTCCCAGATCAGACAGCTGTTCCCCAGCCCAGGCCAGCACCAGGCTGCCTCCCTCATCAGACTGTGGGCTCACCAGGGCAGGGCCAGTCTATCTGGTCACCTCTAAGTCCCAGCACTGGGGCTTGGGGCCTGGCACACTGGCTCAGATGGCATTTATAGATTTAATGAACAACTCTATAAAGTGGGGATGAGGGGAGAAACCCTCACAACCCATCATAAATACCGAATAGGATTAAACTGAGGTGGATCCGGGAAGACTCATCAGATGAGACATGACAACCTAGCCAAAGCTGCTGCCCACTGTGTCACTCACCCATCATCTGGAAAGCCAGACCTGACCTCCTCTTCAGAGACCCCATCTTGACTGCTCAGTCCACAAGGCCATTGCTACAAGTTGGCTTCATTCACGCAGGTACAGGACACCAGCTATCCTTCATAAAACATGTCCAGTCATCTCAGCATGGGACTGATTATATGGCAAGGAGACAGGAAGCCTAGATTATGCTCCTATTCTCACTATGACCTTCAGCCTCGCCTGTGTCTCTCTGGACTCCTGTTTTCATTGTTAAGCTGTAGGGTTTAGGCTAGATTAAAGAGAGTGGGGAGGGAACCTCTGGACAGGGGCTCCTTGCTGAGTACCTACTAGAGCCATATTCCCACATCATTGCCCACGTGAAGCAGCCCTAGGTCTCCAAGAACCCCCTATCCAAATGCCTGAACCTAATGGGAGTCACCTGATATCCTGGTCCCCAGCACAGCTGGGAGAAGATGGGCTGACGTGAAAACCTCAACCCTTGCCTCATTTCCATCCCACATCCCCTGGACAACACCCCAGCCCCAGGGGTCTACCAAAGCTGGAGAATCTAGAGATGGTCCAAAGTTCTAGCTACTGCCCGGAGGGTGCCTTCCCCTTATCACCTGTGAGCTAGAACCCTGGCTCTCCCCGAAGGAAGGGGGCTTCTGGCTGTACTGGCGGAGCGGGCCCCGCTAGAGTTAGATGGGCATTGATGACAACACTGCCCTGAACAAATGCCACTGCTCTGACCTCAGGCTTTGATGAAGTGTTTCCACTTCTCCCCTCATTCTCCTTACCCACCCCCAGCAACCCAAGCCAGATGGCTGAGACTCCTGCCAACGCCATCAGCAGTAGACCTCAGCAAAGGTGGAGGGGAAAAGGATCCATGTCCCAGACAGAAACATTCCCGGGCCCCTCCAGCATCAGCAGGTGGAATGGGAGCCCCAGACTGGCCTGACTGTCTCACTACCTCCATTCTGTGCCCTTCCCACCCATGAGAGGATTTACATGAAGGTGAAAGAATTTTTGAGTTCAGGAGCTGGGTAAACAGCAGCAGCATTTGCCTATTTGAAAAACAATTTGCAGTTTACAAAACATTTTCCTTTCCCTTATCTCATGGGAATCCTGGAGCCACCCTGTGAGGCAAGCAGGGTGGGGACCATCAGCCCCAATTTACAGATTGAGGCCAGAGAGGATCAGGAGGATGAAGTCATTGCCCTGGGGCACCCGGCCAGGAGTAGGGCAAGGCAGAAACTGGGGAGGAGAACAGGACTTGACAGAGAACATCCAGACAACCCCCTCCCTGGGGCAAATGAGAGGAGGAGGTGGCCCCCAGCTGGAGAGGGGCAAAACATTGCTTGCACAAGACTCGGGAAACTTGTTCTGAAACAAATGTGTGCATAGGTGTATGGGTGTGTACAAGAGCAGGGGTATGTATGGGGGGGGGATGGAGTGTGTGTACATGGGAATAGGGTGCATGTATGTAGAAGATTGTATGCATGGGCATGTATGGGTGGGGTATGGGTGGAGGGAATATGAGGGTGAGGGGATTTCACCATGGGTATGCATGTTTCCAGCCTCGGCAATGTTGCCTTTGAATCCCCAGAGAGAATGACCCATTCATCTGTTTATTTATTTATCCAGTATTTTCTATTTCTCGGAAGTGCCTCTCTGAAGGGCACAGAGAGGAACCCAGGGGTCTTGCTGCCACAACTCAACCAGTGACAGTCTTGCCCATTCAGGTGACAAAGCCTAGACTCCTCTACTCAGACCACCTCTCCTACTGAGGCCCCATCACCTTTTGCCCAGAGCTATAAAAAGACAGTCCTCTGCCTTCTTAGAGCATCAAACTGAGCTGGGATGTCAATGTTGATAAAGACACAGCCTTGGGACCTGCTCCCAACACCCTTCTCCAATCACCTCCCCGCCCAGGGAGGGTGATCTCTCCAGAACCACATGCCAACCCCCTCTGCCCTCCAACTTCCACATTCCCAGCCAATTAACCTGCAGCCCTGGCCAAGCTGCTCTGTGGACTGTGCTGGAACACCCACTCCTTCCGGGGGAAGGGAGCTGGTTTGCAATCTTTCCCATCGGTGAGGCAGTAGCAAATTAAGGAACATGAGCTGTGGATTTCACGAAACCCACAGCCTGAGAGACATCAGCCCTGAAATAAAGAGAAACTCCTGGAGCCAGTGATCCCCCCAGTACCTTTTCTACCCCATGGGCCACCGCAAGACCCATTATTCCCATATGCCCTGATCACTGACAACAGAATTTCAGGAGTTTTATAATTCTAAGGTATGGTAGAGGCCAAATAAAATAAAAAAACATCAGATTCTCTTTAGAATGAAGATAAAATGTACCAGAAAGCCAACTAAATGTATTACTATGATTGAGTACAAATTTTAATTCTGAGCTTCTCAGCAGTCTTAGCAAAAAAGGAAACCAGCAGGCTTTGCTGCCCTTTATCATCCATGAAGAGGAGCACAGACATTCACTGAACTTTTTCCAAGTCCAAACTCTTAAAAGAGATTTAGCATCAGACCATATATGAGGGGAAAATCTAACATTCTGGCAACATCTTCAACAGCAATTTCACAAAAGATACAGAAAGATTCACGCAAACATCTAATATGGGTTCCCCACAAAGACTGAGGCCACCACGCGGCACTGAACTCAGCTCAGCACGAGAGCTGAGATATTCGTCACCAGGTCTTTTATTTTCCTGGGATTCCAGCCTTGTTCTGTGCCAGGGGATGGAGAGGCAAGAGGCAGGAAGAACTGGTGTGCCCCCCCAATACCTTTTCTGCCACCTTGGGGGTCTCACACCAGCCTCAGGCCAGGGCAGACAGCAATGCCCAAGAGCAGCATTTCTGGGCAATGGGTGAAACTGCAGCGAAGGTGTTCAGGAGGCAGGACTGGCCAGGGCTAGAGGACCACCCAGGTCTACAACTCATGTTTTAATTTGTTTTGGGGAGCCCTTATTCTCGACAGAGGGAGGTTATGGGTAAGAAAACGTTCCTGGAACCTACCATACTCCCAATCCTTGACAAGGGTTTTCAACTCAGCCGTATCTAAGATCCCTGCTGGCTCCCAGCTATGTGGTTATTCGGGATTATTTTCCCTTGGGGGACATGCTTCTAATTTTATGAGACATCACCCAAAAAGCAGGGTTCATTTTATAGTCAGTTGTTGAGACCATCCCTGCCGGGCACTTGGCACCAATGAGGGTGGTTAACATACTTCACCCTAGCTCCAAGCCAGCCAGGGTGACTCTTGCTGGAGACAATGCCACACAAGGCAGAGGACAGAGCCTCTGCGTGGGAGCAGATGTCAGGGAAGGGAAGTTACAGACGGACCTTAAATTCAGGGTTCGGAAGCAGGAATTTCCTTCTTCAGGCCTCAGTACCTTCCTTTTAAAGCCAGAGTCATCTCTCCGCCTCCACCTTCCCCCTCCCTGCAAGGGCACTGGAGCTATTTGAAGAGCTGCCGGTAGTGTCAAATGTAACTTTTTAGCCACAGTTTCAAATTAGAGTCTCAGACTTGTGCCATTATTCTCTCACACACTCATTTTCCCAGCTTTAGTAGCTCATTAAAGGAGCTAATGGAACCAATTTTACAGCTATGGATTAGTTGGCCTCACGCCAGAGAGCTCACTTCATTAAGTTCAGACCAGATCCTACCCTCTGCCATCCTGTCCATTTGCTGCTCCTCCTAAGTCCCAGGGAGGTCAGCTCAGTGATTTCACTGACCCTGAATGGTCACAGCTGGATGCTCAGGACTGAGGGAGCAAGGTCAGTGCTTGTGCCCTCCTCTCCCCCGGTTCTGGGTCAGTGCTGTGCTGCCCTCGCTGGGTCAGACACCACCTCAAACAGTGCTCACCTGGGAAGAACCAGCATCCTCTTTTTAGCTGTGGGGGAACTGATTGAGAATTTAAGTGACTTGCCCAAAGTCGCAAGCCGGAGCGTGGGCTTCAAGACTTAAACTCAGACCTGTGGGCTTCTAGGCAGTGGGGACCATGCTGATAGCGCCTTAGTCTCTTGTCCCTGCAGTCACAGAGCCTGAATGGCCCTTATTCTGGCGACATCAGCCTGGGGAAACCAAGTGGGGAGACCCAGCCACTCCTCCCCAGAGCCTGGCCCCCCTTCCTGGGTCTGGACCAGGCTCTGCCAGTTGGTGGTTACTGCCACAGCTGCGGATGTTCTCTGAGCCCCTGCCGAGCAGGAGGCACCTTATACCCATTAGCTCTTGCCCTTAATAACCCCATCATTACCACCATTTTTAGTGAGGAGACTGAGGTTCAGGGAGGTTTATGGCTTTTCTGGGTCACAGATTTTATGTGTGGCCACCTCTGAGTCCAGGAGTCCTTTGGGCACCAGGATTCAAACTTTATCCAGGGAGCCTGCCCATTTTACAGAAAAACTGGCCCTGTCTGGGGCGCCAGGTCTAGAGCTGGGGCGGGCACTGATGTCATAGGCACTGTCGTCATAGGCATTGTCTTCAAGAATTTGGGGGTCTGCTTTTGAGTTACAGCTGATTAGGGTGCTTGATGAAGGCGTAGGCCTGTAGGAAACTGTTCCTGGCGCCTCTTTCCCTCTCCTTTCTTTCCAGAGCTAGAAACTTGCAACGCAGACAGACTGAGAAAGGCCAGCTCCTCCAGAGGGAACCTAGGAACAAGGAGAGCCCCAAATAGCTGCTCTCATTCCAGGTCAGGGCTCAGGCACCCTGCAGCCCAGGGTCTCCCTGACCACCTTATACCAGCGTGCAGGGAGGGAAGGAGCAGCTGCGGCCTCAGCCCTGCTCTTCCCAGGAAGCTCTGAGACAGGAGAGCCAGCACACATTCTGAAATTGTCACGTCACAGGAACACAAGATACCTTCAATTTGCTAAATTTTGGTGGCCTCAGTCTGCTTCCCAGCAGCCCCAGACAACCTAGAAATAGAGAGGAGCACCAGGTCTAGGGACAGGTGCAAAGGAGTGGGGGAGGGAATACTTCCAGAAAGAACCGCAGCTCGCCAGCAGGGAGGGAGAGGGGACAGGGGGATTTAAGTGCTAGTTGGAGCAGGCTCTGGGTCCTGGGGTCCCAGGACAGGGTCCACTCACTCCAGAGACCCAGCTCTGGCCACAAGGCTTCAGGTCAGACAGACCTAGAGGGGGGCACTGGCTATTAGACCCAGACCTAGAGGCCAGTTCCAACTCCACTGTCGTGTGGCTTCAACCTCTGAGTCTCACTAGCCTACTCTGGAAAATGCAGACAGCACCAGGCCCATGTTCCCAAGTGGCTATGAAGGTGGAATAAGCACAGAGCGGAGCTCAAGTCAGCACAGTGCCAAGTGCATCCCATGAGCGTTAGGGGCGACCGCACTCTCAGCTATCTAACTGATGAAATGTTACCCTGGTTCTACGTCCTCTATGATAGTAGAAAAACAGGACTGGAAAATATTAGCAAACACGAGTGTTTAGTTCTAATCTCAGAAATAATGTCCCCTCAATGATCCCTGCTCATGAAGAGACACACCTCAGCCATGAAGTCTGTGTTCCCAATTGGCCAGTTATGCCATAGTGATGCCTGCACAGCGAGCACAGGGCTGAAAAGGTCAGTTGCCACCCTCCCTAAGCAGGGGGTGACCAGCCCAAGCAAGCCACACCCAGGCAGCCCCTGCTGGGCTACTTATCAGGCCATGCCTCTGGCCAGTGCTGGACAGAGGGGGTCCAACACCTTCAAGCGCTAAGAATAAGCTGGTTTTGCCCCCCCAAAGGAAATGGTCACAAAGATGACAAAGAAACAAGAAATGGGGGCTTAGGCGGATGGACTGGACCGGTCCCAGAGGCAAGGTACAGAGACCCTCGGGAACCTTCTGAATCCGACCCTCCCCAACCCCAGACTTGCTCTTCCCAAAGTCAAAATGCTACCTGCTCCACAGCTCTCCTACTTCCTTTGCCTTCATCCATGTCCCTGCAGCTCCCCACACAGGGCTGGGGGAGCTCAGGCAGCCAGCATCCTACTCAGGCTTCTCCTAGCGGAGGCAGGGGCACTAACTACAAGGCTCCAGCCTCCCTGCCCTCGGCCCAGGCCTGCTCCCTGTCCTGATCACGTTCAGTGAAAGGGCTTCCAAGGTTTCATACACAGCTGGCTCCTGGGACACCCGTTCCTGGTCTCCGATCATGCCCTGGAGTCAGAGCCATAGGAAGGGGAAGAAAGCCCAGCCCTCCGGGAGACAGGGCGCAGCCCGGCAGCTCTGAGAGGCCCCCACTGCCACGGAAGTGGGCCGCGCTGACTAGTCACCACACAGCCCTTCCAAGGATAAAGGCCCAGGCTCAGCCTGGCCCCAGGATACAGCTGGTCCACAGAGCTCAGGCAGAGAGGGTCTTCAGGCCGAGTCATAACCCCAGAGTTCCTGCCCCTAGGAGGACACAGACCACGGATGAATGTTCCCCTGGCAACACCACCAGCTGCTGGCTTAGGTGAGGCAGCCTCTAGTCAGCCTCCATGCCCCCTATTTATAACAACAGCCCCAGCAGGAGGCAAGGTGGGCCTGCCTCCTGCCTGCTTCCCTGGCATTGCCTACACTCACTGCAGATCCAAAGCCACCAGGGGGGCTCTTGTCAAGCAGAGGGCCCAGCTCTCACCTTACAGATGGTCACACTGTGGCCTGGCAGAGGGACCAGGCCGAGCCTGGCACACAGGGGGGATGGCTGGGAGGTAGGGTTCCAGCCCAGCCTGGACGAATCCCTGCTGTGTGGCCCTGAGTGAGTTACTCTGCTTTTCTGAACTGCAGTCTCTCCAGCCATGGCATGAAGTGATAAAATCTACTTTTAAATTCTGTTGCGTTTGTGCTTGGCATGCAGGAAACTCCCAAGGAAAAGTGGGTACGCTTATCCTTATCCGCCAACCTCTGTCCCCCCACCATGCCACAGAGCACAGGGAACACCTGCCAGTCCCCCTGCCAGATCCTGAGAAGGGGCCTTGTTAACCTTGGGGGAACAACTACAGAACAAGCTATAAGTCTCTCATAAAGCTGAACCCTTAAGAATGGGGTGTGGCCGACCAAGGCCCTGGTGCCTCACACCACTGAAAATAGCCTCCGCGTTTCCCTGAGGTGCGAGGGTCAAGAGCAGGGTCCAGGACAGAGCCAGCTGCTCTGGGGTGCTCCCCCAACGAGCAGCGACATTTAGCTTTCCCCCTGTAAAATGGAGGCCAGCGTGTCTCACATCTCCAGCCCTCCCAGCTCTTCCACAGGCTCTTCCGGCTGCCTCTGAGGTCGCAGCTCAGGTCAGGCCACAGCCCCACGTCTTCCCAACCTCAGTCAGGGAACCCTTGGAAGTCATAATGCTCCTGGTCCTGCACTGTGTCCCGAGCAAAACTTTCAGACCACCGAGCCATAAAAGGAGAGCAGACAGCAGGAATAGCGCCATACCCCACAGGCGACTCCTCGGGTTACGGCTTGGCCCAAGTGCTCCTGAGTCCACTGCTCTGGCTGCCAAAGCCAACAGCACCTTGCAAAGGCTGCCAGCAAGAGGGGACACTGAGTGGCATGGATGTCATCAGGCATTTCTCCTTCCTGTCCCATCCCCAGTCTACCCAGGGGTTGGGGGACTTGCAAGATGACTAGGATGAACCCCCAGCACTTGACCAGCTCCCACCTGCTATCCGCTTGTCCTCAGCCTGCCAGGCTGCAGAGAAGGGACCCAGCCAAGCCTGAAATCCATGAGGTAGGTATTGAGTGGCAAGACCCAAGAGAGGAAGAATGGAATGACGGCAGGTAAAACAGAGCTGGGAAAGAAGATACGAGAGGAAGAGGGAGGCAGAGAAGACAAAGTATCACAAAGAGAAAGGAGCAAAGACAAAGCCCATATGTAAAAAGAAAGTCAACCTGAATACCCACTCCCCACACACACACATCAACATTCTCAGAGTCTCCAGCCTGTCCAGTGCTGAAAAGGCTTCCTAAGGCACCTTGTCACCCCCAACAGAGGCCTCATACTCCTGCTCTAAGTAAAACCCCCTCAGTTTCCACACAGCAAAATTTTAATCACAATTGCCCAGGACCTAATCCACTTAGTTCCAAAAGGGCAGGAGGGTGGGGAAGAGCCCAGAGCCCAGAGCTCCTTTGCCACCCAGCAAGGGGCTGCCTTCCCCAAATACAGGGGGAGTCCAAGCACCGGTCCTCAAAAAGGCCAATAATGCACCGCCAAAAAATAAAAAGGCACCCAGACCACCCTAAATGAGAGTTCTACTCTCTGAGAGTACAGGCTGGCCTGTGCTACCTCAGAGCAGGAACGTGGGGATAATTATGGCCACCAAAGCTGAATCCTACTGCCATCATATGTTCAAACCCAGGGTGCAAACCACACTACAAAAACGATGGTTTTGCAAAAAATTCTAAAACTGCCTTTTATCCAAGGTCACTTGCAGAGAAAGCAGGAGGAGGATTTCAAGCCTTGCTCCTCTCTCAACGCAGGCGGCCTCTCACATGGGGCCACACGAGATCTTGAACAAATGGGAGCAATGGCAGTAGAACGGTGTTCTCCTGGGAATACATGGGAGTCTGTGGGAGCCATGGTCTCTTTGCCCTGAGAGCAGCGGGCCCACCTATCCAAGGAGGCCTTGCCGCCCTCAGTGCGCTTACATGCCAGCACAGGTGTCCTGGGAATGCCCCTGGCCTAGGGACGGCGGCCGTCCTCAGCCCCTGCCCAGTGGCCATCACCTTCAGACACGTGGCAGCCAGTTGCCAGGCTGGGACCAGGGGGCCGGGGGCTGCAGAGATGCTCTAAAGGATCCCCCATGATGATATCCCAAAGAGGCCCCGAAGAGGAAGACGAGGCATCCAAGTAGGAAAACAGCTTCTCCAGTGCAAACCTCAGCAGAGACACAACAGAACTCTGTTGTCATGGAGACCAGACCCTTCCCCCACAGCCTGAACTGAATAATGACAGCCCAGGGAACCTAGAAGTGCCTTCGTGCATACACCACCACCCCCTCGCCCCCCAGGAGTGCTCCACAGGGCCCTGGTGATGCCATGAAAGCACGCTCAGGGGGAAGGAGGGAGAATTTTTGGCCACCTAGTGAGAGAGGGTATGGAAGACAGATAGAAGCTCCTGTTGGGGTGAGGTAGAAATCTTTGCTGTGGGCAAACCACTGATTTTTTTTCTCCTTGTCCTTTAATGCCCTACACAAATGTCTCTTCTTCCAGAACCCTCTCGTACCTCCATGGTCCCTGAGGGTTTGTCCAGGTCAGGGCACCAGCCCCACCGAGATCAGCCACATCCGCGAGTCAGGAAGTGGTTACTCCAGAGCCGGTCTCAGCTCTCCAAACCAGCTGGTCACACCCAGCCTGTGCCCTTCTTCGTCCTCCACATCCTTCTCAAACTAGAGGATGGGATCCAAACTGCCAGTCTCTTTCAGGAGGGTTCCCCTGCCCCAACCCAGACACAGTTTCCTCTCGCCCACCTGCAAACCTGACTTCCTGCCTGCGGACTCTGCACTCTGCTAGACTGAGCGTATCTGAGACTCACAGGCTTTGGGCAAACCACACAACTTTTCTGAGGTGGCCCCACAATCATCACAGTCCTCGTGTGCTGGCCTAGTGGGACCTCCTCCTGTCCATTCACAGGAATGGACTTCCGTACAGTGAGGTGAGCTGGGCAGAGGGGGCAAACAGCAGCAGCAGCACCTAAAGGCCAGCTGGGGCTGCCAGGGCTGACGATGCCAGTATCCTTCCAGAGACCAAGTCTAAAAGACCCTTCCAAGTCCCCAAAGACTTGCATGAGGCCTGGAATGACTTAGGTGCCAGGTTTGACTCAGGCATCAAACCGCCTCAGTTCCTATCCTAGCCCTGCCGCTCAGTGGTTCTACACCTTGGGTGAGTCTCATTTTGAGACTTCTGAACATCAGTGTCTTCATACTAACAGCAGTTAGGTAAGACTGTGCATGTTGTTGCACTGGGGAAGGGCCTGCCAGACAGTTAGCAATTTATGAGAGTATTAGAATCCATAACACCAAGCTTGGAAGCCTGGAGAGCTGGTATGTTTCTGGATGAGCTGGGAAAAGAAACTGGAAGCCCCAGCAGAGAGGCTCCTGACAGTAGGCCAGGAAGACAGCTTCTAAAGCTGTGAGCAAGGCCAGCTGGGCAGGGTGTGAAACCTCTCAAAATAACCCACTTCTTGGAAACTCCACTCTGCATTTTCTAGAGGATCCCCGGGATCCTCATTTAAAAACCAAATTGCCCACCTTGACAATTCAGAAGGCTCCAGCATTGTGGTACATGGGAGCTCCTCGGATTCTTCCTTTTCAGGAGAGGGGCCACCTGAGGAAAAGCTGGGAGACAATCAAACCATTGCTGGGGTTTCCTTTGTGTAGGCTCTCCAAGCCCTCCGTCAGCCCCCCGATTGTTGACTTAGCTACAGGTAGCCCTGTGGAGGCTGATCGGACCGGTCTGGAGATGAGTGAGGAGGTGGCAGCTGCCAACTGAAAAAGTACCTGGCCTAGATGGCAGCCCCACCCAACCTCAAATCCAGCTCACAGCACCAGCTGACAGACCAGGCCTGCCCGTGCAGCAATACAGGGATCTTCTAGACCTATGGATGCAGCACCCACCGGTTCACTCGCCTTGACTAAGAAGGGAAAAGGAGACACTGGGAGCCCCGGTCAGGGGGGAGGACCCTCAGTCTCTAACGCCCACAGAGCAGGGGAGGAAGACAACTACCTTTCCACCATTAGCAAAACCCTCCTTTCTCCTGAAGGCTTTTATTGTTTTTATTTATCTAAGTGCCATGATCACTTCTGCCTGCCAGTGAGCCGTGGACCACAGTGTGCTGGGCAGGAAGACATGAGGAAAGGGGTTTCTGGCCTCTCCTACATCACCCCTTGCTTAGGGTGATGTAAAGTGGAATGACTCCACAGGTGGCAGAAGCTAGCCTTGGGAGGGAGCTGCTGAGTGTGAACAAGGCCAAGATGGATCAAATCAGTGGTCAAGAGGTTGGGGGGAAGGAAGAGGCCTGGACCCTCGAAAGGAGAAGGCTGCTCCTTCAGGGCCCCCATACCAGAGCAATCGCTCCAGGGACAGTGACCACAGCTTTTCCTGTTTTATGAGTGTCTGCTGTATTCCCGGTTTCATGCCAAATAGTATCTGCCATCTTGGGCAAGAGGACTGAGAGGAAGGGCATGGAGTGAGGCCAGGGCACTTGGCCTGGACCACCAAGAAGGGCAGAGATGACCTGAGCACGTCCAGGCTAGAAAATGCGGACAGGCCAGCCTGGGAACCTAGGGTATAGATCAGGAAAGACAGAACTCAGGGCCTCCACCTAGGCTGACCTGGGGCAACCGGGGAGAGAAGTGGGCAGAAAGAGGGCTGATACCAACTCATGGACTAGCCAAGCTACCTGAACCCAGACCTACCTATGAGCTGAGGTCCCCAGGTGCTGGCTTTCCTGGGGAGAGGAAAAGTGGAAAGGGAAAAAACAAGAAGGTGTTGGGGTAGGGCCACATCTAATCCATGTTTCCCTTGAGGACCAACTTGAATCCAGGTCCTGAAAGTCCCAAGCCAGTAGCCATAGCCATGTTCACCCTTAAGGTCTAATGGGGTACAGTAGGGGAAATCTGTTCTAGGAATAGTTCCTAGTCTAGAACAAAGAAAGCACTGAGGCACTAGATTCAAGAGGAGGAGTTTTGGAAGCTGTTGCAATCTGAAGTTCTTCCAAGTCACCTGTCAGATATTGCACCTATGGGAAGGGCCTAAGCCCAGCCCTACTTAAAGCTAGTGCTGCCCAAGCCCACAAATGCTGGCCTCCCACTCCATCACTGCCTTGGTCAGGGAATCTGAAGCTGGTCAGAGCTCACAGGGCCAAAAACCTGGTATTAAGAAGAGGTCCTCTGGCTTCAGCTGCCCATCACCCATTCAGACTGTCCCCTGGCCCTACCATAGGAAAAAAAGCTAAAATGATGCTGAGGGAGAAGTGAAGAGTCTCATTTCTACTTCCATTGTCCCATCCCCCTCAAAAGAGACCCCCCCCCTTAACTTGAATGACTCAGATTTCCCTGCTTGGGGCACCAAAAGCCCCCCACTCTCACTGGGGGGTTAGTAGGTAAGAAAGCTATCCCTGAAACTGAGTCTCACCAGTCTAGCCCTGAGCCTCCGCTGTACTCATCCTCAGGACTGTCTCTGAGACCACCATAGGGAAATAACCCCTCTATCAGCCCTCTATCAGCCCTAATGCCCTTGGGAAAGACAAAGGCCCAGGTTCCTGCTCAGATACTTGCTGACCTGTGCCCATCTTCTCCAGGCCTGTATCAGTTTTTGTACCAATTACTCCACAAGTATCACCTTTTTCCAAGTTCACACCAACCCCTTATCCAGCCCCCTGAACAGGAGCAGAAACCTGGTTTCATGAGTCTAGGATCTAGTCTAAGGTTATGGAATTGACAAACACAGGCCAGAGATTAAAACCGTATCTGTAGGACTTTGCACTCAGGATCATAATTACAATCTCTATAAAACAGGAAGATTCTTTGTTATATTCTAACCTCCAAGAGTCACTCTTCTTGCCATGCTCTATCCACTCAGGTAGCCACTGGTACAAGTTGCAGTTGAGTAAAGTTCCCAGTGATGACAGGTTCAGGGATTCTGGGTATGGGGTGTGGTCTTGGGCTTAGAACTATGTGACTTAAGCTAGAACTATGTGGCTAGATCAGTCCCCCTTAGAAATGCCTGGATTCCACCTGTATTAGAGGTCTCAGTCAGGCCTCCAGGGAGCCTGTGATGTGACAAGCGTATATGACTAGTCTGCCTTTGGCCCAGGAACCAGAGCGGGTCACCCTTGGAATAAGGTCTGCTACTTCTAACATGAGGCCAGTGACTCAGATGGAGCCAGCAGCAGCCTCCTGCCCCATGGGTGAGCTGGGGATCAGCCTTGCCCACCATCCAGCCCTGTGAGGCTCCCAACACTACAGCCCGGGCTGGAAGGAGCCATGGAGAAAGCAGCTCCACCCCAAGCCTTGGTGGACACCAGCCTCAGGCGGAGGGAAACTTAGACCCAGTCTAGTCAAAAGAGCTTCCAGGGAAGGGCAGCCAAGCTGAGGGAGGGCCTCCCTTCTTGGGCCTGAATGTGCAGGCAGTCAGCACTCCAGAGTCAGGAGCCACTCCTAGCCTCTTCCGGGTCCGGCAGGCTCTAACCATTCTGACTCCACCTCTTGCTCCCTGGGAAGCGAGCTAACTAGGTTAAGCCTCGGTTTCCCCCTCTATAAAGCAGGAAGGGCCAGGAGGCTGCCCTTAAAAGGGAATATGAGGATGAAAAGTGAAGTTTAGCAGGGGGCAGGGCATATCCTGCACCCACAGCCCTCTGCTGTTGGTCCCTCCTGGGCACCCACTTGGCAAAGAGGGTCACTGACCTTCAGGGCACACTTCTGCCCGGTGCGCAGGTGGAAACACTCCAGCACCTTGCCGTTCACACCCAGACCCAGCACTTGCTTGGACAACCGGTAGTCATCGGTCACAGCGTATTTCTTGGGCTCCCACCGCCCCCCGAGAGCTGGAGCGCCGGGAAAGGCAGGTCCGCAGGGTGCATTTGGCGGGGGCGCAGGGACCCCCTGTTCCTCTGCTGTCTCTCCATCCATGGCCCCCACGGGGCGCTCAGAGGTGCCCCCAGCCCGGCGCGTCCAGGGTCACCTGGGTGAGAGAGGAAGAATGAGTTTCGCCCAGACTCCTCCAACACACCGCAGCTAAGGGGCCCCGAGACAGACTGGGCTGCGGGCCGCAGACAGGACTGAAAGTAAATAGGCAACTGCCTAAGAATACTGACGCGCGGCAGAGGGCGGTGGTCGGGCAGCCGGGTGCAAGCCCGTACAGATCCGGCACCTATTAAGAGGGAAAGCGGCCTAGCCGGGAGTGGCCGTGAGGTCCCGGGAGCAGGAGGCGGAAAGGGCCCAGCAAGGGAGTACCTGGTGGCAGTACACCTGGCGGCGGCGCCGGCAAGGGGCAGGGGCGATGGTCGCGGAAGCCCGGGGCCGCGAGCGCCCAGAGCCGAGAGTAGAGCTGCCCGGGGCCCACGTGACCGCTCCCCTCCCCGGGAGCGTCCGGGGCTTTGGGCAGGGCTCGGTCAGCCTTAAAGGGCCAGGCGGGCGCCAGCAGGCCCCGCCCCAGAGCCGGCTCAGAACTAGGGGGCGTGTCTTCCCGGGTGGCGGTAAGCCCGCAGGCTTCCGCGACCCGGCCGGGAGACGCTTTCCCGCCAGCGCAAGTAGGTTCTGTGTGGGCCGGATGTTCCCAGTGACCTAGGAAGTCACAGTGCAGGAGGTCTTGTTTCCCTTGGAGCCTCAGGTAGCCACTTGAGTTCGAGTGTTTTTTGGGCCTTCCAGAGTGGCTCGTAAGGCTACCAACTTCCTTCGTGGTGATCCACCACCAGCGTCCCTAAGTCTCAATTTTTGCCAACATGAGGAGTGAAGCGGCATCTCTTTGTCATTCGCATCTCTAGTCCCTGGAAGTTCCAGGCTTCTCTTGCCTTTGTGCATCTGCTGGTCATATCCTTGACTTGCTTTTCTTCTTGAGATACAGCATCTTTCACCAGAAATCCTGAATTCCATTTGGTCAGAGTCATCAAATTTTCATTTTACTTTTGGTGTTATGTTTTAAGTCTCCTGCCCATAAACCCGTAACAGATATTCTCTACTAGCTTTGTGGTTTTCCCTTCCACATTAGGTCTCTGAGTCCCTCTTAGTTTACCTTAAGTATTCTGGGCTGGTTTTCTCGTCACAGCTTTTAACAGCTCTTATTTAATATTTGAAGAAACTGAGGTCCCCTACGAGGAAACAACTTATCTAGAATCCCACGGGATGCAGCTATGTCCCTAGACAAACCCACACTACTCCTGCAACCCCTGCCATGCAATCCGCAGCTCAAGACTGAAGGACCCAAACAGGTGGCTCATTGGAGCTGGAAAGTTGTCACTTGGAGCAGGATCCCTGTGCTGGCGGCATCTGCTGCCACCTACAGGTCACTAGCAGGACTGCAGGCACTGTGGCCTTCCCACCTAAGTGTCTCACTAGCTTCCTAACAGGGGCCCTTCAAAGGTTTCCACCTCCCCAGCCCCACCCCGTGCATAGACGCCTGGGATGCAGTCCAAGCTCTTCAGATCAGTAGCTCCTGGAGAATGAACACCTTCTGAGTGCAGGCATTGAGCTGGATGGAGGGTGAGGGGCCTCTGCCCTATCTCCTTGAGGGAACCTGCAAGCTAGAAGGCTTCAGTGAAGTAGGAGACCCTGACGATAACCTCAACTTGTTGTACAGAACCCTTATTTTGGGCTAGATGCTGGGTGTGTGCTCTACCTGGGCATTCCATGGCCTGACTGGACTGGAGGAGGGAGGGCCATAACCATCCTATGTTCCTATACACAGACACACAAGATAGAGAAACCCTGAGAGGCCAAGCAACCTACCTGACGTCAGTAGCTATCACGTCCTGACCCCAAACCTTGAAGAACAACTTCAGGATCCATCTCTCACACTCAAACTAGGCTCTCCTCTCATGTGCCTCCCTGCTCCCTCCCATATCCACACATATGAACACACTCACATTCACATGTGCACATATACACATTCATGTTTGATGTGATGATCACATGGATCCAGGAAGTCTTACCCTTAGCCCCACGTGAGAATCTGATCCAACATCTCAGAGCCTTTGAGGAAGATCTGGAGGCTTCTGCAGCTTGGAGGCTGGAGAAGGATCCTCACTCCAGAGATTACTGGTTTGTGCCAGGTGAGCCTACAGCTATGCAAGGTCTCACTCTGGACAAGCAGGGTCCCACACATAAACAGAAAGATGGACAACTGCATGTGGAGACTGGTTCCTTGTCCCAGCCAAGGGCATCTCAGTGCATGCTGTGGTCTCTGAAGATATTTTCTAAAAATCAAGTTAGATTACAATTGTTCCCAAAAAGTTTTAATTGCATTTTTAATTGTTCTTTTTATTAAAAATTTTAACTGTATAAGTAAAATGGCTTGTTATAATAAATTCAAACCATACAGAAATGTAAAATGTAAAAAGCAGTGGTGATGCTTCTCCCCTTACAGTCTCCATAAGCAATGCCAATGCCTATACAAGCACACACATTCCCAACATGGGTGCATCAAATATTTTGTAACTGCTCACTTAACTCGGGAGAGTGAGCGTGCATGTTTCCCTTCAGCATTCATGTTCCAGCAACCATCTGCCGCATTCACCTGCATATTGATGGGAAGATTTGGTATTTCAGGTGGTTGAGCTAGAACAAGGGTGGATTCGTGGTGTCAGACTTTTCCATATGTTACTCCATGATAGCTGGTTGTCCAAGGGAATGGGGGATCAAGGCCGTTAGAAGGGGTCCAATGAGTGACTGGGGGTGTGTCTATACATGTGTGCAGAATCCCCTCAACCCCAACACACACATGCATGCACACACAGACACACACACAAACTGTCCTTCAGGGAGAGGAGAGGCTGCTGAGATTATAGATACCAGATTAGTCAGACTTTGAGGAGGACTCTGATTTGTATTCTTGCCACCCATCTTGTAACTGTTCTGGGTGAGCCAATCCCTGGGGTTCAGGGGAGGGGTTATTCCTGGATGGGAGACTTTATGAGGCTCTGGCAAATGAAAAAATGAGAAGAATTGCCACTAGATGGCAGTGTGGACCAGCAGTCAGAGCAGTGGTGGGTGGGGAGCAGACAGGACAGGAGAGGTGATCATATGATCTGAGGGACCCACAACACCTGGTGCTGGCAGGCACCTGGGCAAAACAGGAGTACACCATTGTTGCTAGCATTCATGTGAGATGCATAGGTTCACAAAGGGTGGGTGGCGGGTAAAACTCTTCAGTCCCTTTAGTTGACACACAGAACTACACAACTTTCAAGGGAACACCCACAGTGCTTTGATACTGACTGGCCTGTGTTTATCAGTTTTGATTGGAGAGCTTGGGATTTGAATCCATAGACAACTAGACTCAAATCCTAGCTCTGTTGCTGGGTAGCTTTGAAGCCCTTTTGTATTCACAGCAATAGGGCAGTAGACAATTCTTGTCAGAAGGACAGCGTCCTATACAAGCTGAGTTCTTCGAGTACCCTAGTAATCAAAGTGGGCATTGTGGTCACAACCACCTCCACCTCAAAAAACCAGCTTCTAATCTTCTCAGGAGGGACTGGAAGGGCTACACTGAAGCTCAACTTCCCTTGAGGAAATTTACAGATAAATGGGTCCTCTGAAGTAATTTCTCATCTTTTTTATTTATTTATTTACACATACAAGCTGGGGTACAGGCCAGAGGTGTGGGGCAGTGAGAGGGTTCACCAGAGACAGAGTGGGGAGCAGAACAGGCAGATCAGAAATACACCGCTGAGGGGAGCAGCGGGCGAGGCAGGAGAGGTCTGCGGCGCCATGTGGAAATCTCCCTAGCTGGGCGTCGAACTCACATCGCCGCTGCAACAGCTCCACAAAGCAGCGCTTAACTGCTGTGCCACCAGGGAGGTCCTCATTTCTCATCTTAACCAATTTTTTTTTTTAAGGTTTTTGCCTTTGAGCCCCATCTTCCACCCACTTCTGGGCATGGCCAATTCAGCTCTGTCTGCCCTGGATATTGTTATATTGTTATTTGGGTCTCTGAACTCTGCCAGTTGTCTGTCAACTCTGCTCAGGGACCTCAAGCTCACCTTTCTGGGGGAACCTAGAACTAAACACTGGGCAGTGGGGGAGGGGACCCTGCCACCTATCCAAGCTCCTCCCTTCACACACATATACCTCATTCTGACCCAAGGGCTTGGAGGAGGTATGCACAACGCCTTTAGTCTTTCAAGAAACTCCCTGGTGTGTCCAGTGAACTGGTAAAAGATGGAGAGTGGGTTGACTCCGTTGGAATCAAATTCTGGCCCTGCTATTTCATAGCAAGAAATTTTGTTCCCTGGGGCTCTGTCTTCTTGTAAGTGATCCATGTAGATGGGAAGGGATAGCACTGTTCTGTCTCCCTATTTTTATTATCCTACATTCAGTTTATCTCTGGGTGTTTGGAGCGCCAGGACTCTCACCTGAATTTTTGGGACTTTCGTCAACCCAGGGACAACCGTGGACCGTCCTGTGGGGTCAGTTGGGGGCTATCACTCCTCCCTGCCTCCCCAAGTCGGTAATCATGTCTTCCTTGATTGGTGAGCCCACCAGAGGCCAGCTTGGGATGACTCTGGATGGACCTGACTGGCGCTAAAGCTTGAGATGCTCTTTCACTCCCAACTCTTTCAGAGAAAACGTTCCCACCTGGATCCTTTTGGCTGTGGTGGCTCTATGCTTAATCCTGGGGGAACTTGTTGGGACCTGGGGCCTCCCTCTGCACCCCTTCCCTCCCCTAATAAATCTCTCCAAACCCCACCTATGCCACCTCCACTCTCACACGAGTCCGGCGGGACCAAGTGCGTCCTACAGTGGGTCGCTGGCACACTAGACAGACCACCTCGGAGCAAAGGCTAGCTAGAGGAACAGACGCATGTCCCCGCCCTCGCGCTGCCACCGCTTGCATGGAGAAATTGAGCTCCTGTCCCCAACGAAGAGGCGTGCCGGAAGGAAGTCTGAACCCGGGTGGGTAGAGCCCCAGCCCCTCCCTGGTCTTCTCCAACCCGGTTTTTCCCTACTGGTCTCTTGGACAAGCACCACCCTTCTTGGTTACGTCAGCTTTGTGTCCTTGTGCTGCAATTGGACCGTCGAGAGTATTTGGCTCCGCCTCCTTCTCTGCGATTGGTCGGTGTGCTGGGCCCCGCCCCATTTTCCTGGAAAGTTCTTGGAAATCTATCAAAGGCGTTTCCTTAAGTGGCCCACAGCCCCAGACTTTGGAGTAGTCGCCCCCGCCCGCTCCCCTCTCGGGCCCTGCCGCACAGCCTGCGGTTCTAGGAAGACGTTGCTTCCTGGAAGGGCTGGGACACCGAGGACAAAAGATTAGAACGCTTGCCCCGCCCTCGCGGCCCGCCCCCTGCGCCCTCCAGGTCCGCCCGCGCTGCGGCTCCTCAGTCACCGCCAGCCGACCGTGCGTCCCGGAGTCTGCCCTCCAGCGCTATCCGCGTCCACTGGCTCCCTGCAGCCTCCGCCGTCCCGTCGAGCCCCAACTCCGGAGCTGCCGCTGCCGGGACATGGTCCTCTGCGTTCAGGGGTAAGCACGACTCTCGGTCCCCACCCAGCCTCTGCGCCCGGCACACGGGAGAGTAGGCGCCTAGTGCTAGCTGCCTGTTATTGAGAGGACTTAACGGACCAGAGGTGACCGAGCGCGAAAGGACCTTGGGAGTAACAACAGGGAATGGTGACAACACCATGACCACTTCTACTCACACTGTGGATAGGAAAACTGGGAGTAGGCTGGCGACAGAAGGAACACTGGGTAGGCTAAGCCTTGGTCTGACTGGGACAGACGGACACCCACAGCAGCATGTCTAGGGGAGCGGGCCTTCCAAATCATGTCTCACCTGCCCAGACTCCCTTCTGGCCCACAGTGCTCTAACCTAGGCTGCCGGCAACATGATCTACTGATGACCTTGGGCCAGCCCCTGCCCCAGTCTGTCCTGTCATCCACGCCAGCTACCAGCAATGGGGCTTCTTGGGAAGACAGTCTGAGTTCTCTCCCACTTCCTAGACAGGCAGCTCTTGGAAGAGCCTGGGTTTGATCTGGCCCTGCCTGGGGCACCTCCTCAATCTTGACACCCTCCCCCACACCCCCACCCCGCAGTACAGCCTGGGTTGCAATGGGAGGAGGATTTTGGCTCCTGCCTCCCTTTTCCAAGTTTCCCAAACACTAGCCATGATGGGCAGGGCCTAATAAGACAGTCTTGACCTCAGCAGAGCATTCTTGGCACATTCCTTTGACTGATATCCTCAGCTTCCCCTTCAACCAAGTCTAATGCTTTTCAGACAGATCTGATAGGAGCCCAGAGAGTTCTAGGGAGAGAAAAAGGAGCTGAAGTGGGTTCTCCACACCCAGGCAGAGCTGGGTGACCCAGAGACTGCTCTTATCAAAACTGGCATGGTACCAAGTGAGGAAGGGTGGAAGGTGGGGCAAGCCTCAAAGTGTCCCTTGCTCTGAGAAAGGAAGAGACCTAGAAGTGCTAGAATGATTATACTCCTGTATGTCTCTGATTGCCTCTAACATCTCCCTTCCTCCTCTGAATTTTGGGACTCCTAAACACCCCCCTCCACTGCCATCCACCTTAGAACCCCCCCCCAAATTCTGGAATCCCACATTCTCTTTCCCTTTGAAGTCCCCCTTGGGACCTCGGGGCTAGTGTTGAGTGTCAAGGAGCAAGATTTCTAAGACTTTCATATGTACAGAGCCACAGACCAGTTGGTGCCCTCCTGGGGTAGAGAGCAGGGATTCTCAATTGTAGGTTTAGGCTGTGAGCTTTACTGAGGGAAACCTCCACCCCCACCCCTAGGGCTGAATTTTCCCCAACTGGCATGTGTCCCAGGTGGGGCTCACACACTGGGTTCCGCAGCAGGCACACACATGTACAGGGCTACTCACCTGAAACACACCAGTCACCCCTCCCTCCATGGTGATGACATAGCCGTGGGCACAACCCTCTCCATATACACAGACTCGTATAGCCATCCACACACCCCGACACCATGCTAGCCACAGAGGTGCCATGCCCACCTGTGTCCTGCTAAGTTCTTTGAACATGGCTACCCTCAGAAGCTTTGGTCTGACCTCAGCTAGCCATCCACTATGCTGCTGAAGTTTCCTGGGCCTGAATTGAGCTCTGGGCCCCCGCAGGCAGTTTACCAGCCAGTTCCTTGGAATTTGGCCTTTAACTCCGAGTGAGATTCCAGAGCTCCCAAAGTGATTGAGCAAAAGTGGGTGTGAGAAAGTAATGAGCAGGCTCTGGTATGCCAGGGTCCTGTGGCTTCTTCTGCTGCGTGGGCCCTGATTTGTCAAACTCTTCTAAAGGTCACCTCTAACCTATACTGTCAGACGCGGCTCCTACTCACCTCCCTGCCTCATAAGCAATACCTGGCACTGTTGCCCATGCTGTCATCTCTGCCTGGAACTTCTTCCCCCATCCCTTCCTTTGACCTGATAGCTTCTGTGCATGAGCAGGCAGCTGCTGACTCCCCCATGATACCCTTTGCTTTTATGGCTTTGGGTTATAAGTACTGTTTGTGGGCAAGACCCACAATTTCATCTTGGTTTCCTGAGGCCCAGCAAGGGACTGGAGTCAGAACTGAGGCCTGAAAATGTATTTTGCGAGGACTGAGAGAACACTTACTTTTGTGGTCTCTTGCTTGGGAACCAGGGTCATACACTGCCCCTCCCTCCCAGGAAGCACCAGGATTAACATGCTGGGTGAGCTTCCCTAGAGGGAAACTAGGGCTGAGATTGGGGCTGTTTTTTTTTTTTTTAAGATTTATTTATTTATGCATACAAGCTGGGGTACAGGCCAGTGGCATGGGGCGGCGAGAGGGTTCGCCAGAGACAGAGTGGGGAGCAGCACAGGCAGATCAGAAATACACTGCTGAGGGGAGCAGCGGGCGAGGCAGGAGAGGTCTGCCACACCATGTAGGAATCTCCCCAGCTGGGCATTGAACTCGAGTCTCTGCTGCCAACAGCTCCACAGCTCAGTGCTTAACCGCTGCACCACCAGGGAGGAGATTGGGGCTGATTTAGCAACTAATACTAACCAGCTAAGAATATGGCTGAACCCCTCAGTATCTGAGCTGACAGGACCACTCCATTGAAGGCAGGGAGACTGAGGCCTAGTGAAGAACAAGATTTGTATAATATCATAGGGTACAGCAGGGCTGGATTGCTAGGGTGTGATCTGGAATGCTGGGTGAGGACCCTGCTCTGTTGTTGGGATCTCGTATTTATGGGAGGTGGAAAGTGTCAGTGCCTTTAGACGCCACTGCCCACACCTCAGCTGGGGGGGCAGAGAACAGGGTGGGAGCCTGACTGGTTTGGGAAGATTGTTCTAGTCTATAACCCTGGCCAGTGTGGACCCAGGTTTCTCCAATGGACACGTCTATCAGTGGGGAGGTAACATGGCCTCAAGCCTCCTACCATAATCATGGCGCTCTTTAGAGGACCACACAGGACCATCCCATGGCTCAACCAGAACCAGTGCCATTTAATCGGCCCACCTCAGCCAGGAGGGCACCAGCATAAGGCTTCTTTGCAGTGGATCCTATCAGTGTGGTGGGACACCAGATGACTGCTATGAGGTAGAAATGCCAATGGGGAATCATCTGTGTTTTTATTGGTATAAAGTAGAGAAAGAGATTACTTACTGATTAATAAATACAGGGAGGGGGGGCCTCCCTGGTGGTGCAGCGGTTAAAGCGCTGTGCTCTGGAGCTGTTGGCAGCAGCGACACGAGTTCGATGCCCGGCCTGGGAGATTCCCACATGGTGCGGCAGACCTCTCCTGCCTCGCCCGCTGCTCCCCTCAGCAGTGTGGTTCTGTCGCTCTGCCTGTTCTGCTCCCCGCTCTGTCTCTGGTGAACCCTCTTACCGCCCCACGCCTCTGGCCTGTACCCCAGCATTGTATGCATAAATAAATAAATCTTTTAAAAAAACAACAATAAATAAATACAGGAGGGTAGAGAATTCTCTTTCAAGAGAGGACCCACAGGTGGGGGAGGCAATCTAGGGGCCTTTTGTGATGGTAAGTGGAGGCTGGGTAATGGTCTCATTAGGTAGGCAGAGGGGAAACTGAGGTTCATAGTGCGATCAAATTTCCAGTCTAGAGTACAGGGAATTGGATATGGAGGGCTCACAGGGCCTCTACTCACTTTATCCATTTCCCTCTAGACCTTGTCCTCTGCTGGCTGTGGAGCAGATTGGGCAGCGGCCCCTGTGGGCCCAGTCCCTGGAACTGCGTGAGCCAGCTATGCAGCCTTTACCTGCCGGGGCCTTGCTGGAAGAAGTAGCAGAGGAAACTCCAATCAGGCCAGAGAGTGAGCCCAAGGAACTGGACCCTGAAGAGGACCTGCTGTGCATAGCCAAGACCTTTTCCTACCTTCGGGAATCTGGTGAGACTGAGGAAGGAGGTGGGCCTTGCCCTGGGAAGTCTGATGGGGGGGCTTAGCCTGCCTGTTGGTTCTGACTAGAGAGGCATGAGCCTGCCTAGGGGATGCGATGGGGAAGGTACAGGCTTCCCACGAGAAGTGTGAAGGAGGCGGCAGAGCCCTGCCCTGCCCTGGGTTGGTCCCCTCAGTTCATTTCCATTGTGACCAGTCTCTTGGCCTCCTCTCCACTTACCTAGGCTGGTATTGGGGTTCCATTACGGCCAGCGAGGCCCGGCAACACCTGCAGAAGATGCCAGAAGGCACATTCCTAGTCCGCGACAGCACTCACCCCAGCTATCTGTTCACGCTGTCGGTCAAAACCACCCGGGGCCCCACCAACGTGCGCATCGAGTATGCCGACTCCAGCTTCCGCCTGGACTCCAACTGCCTGTCCAGGCCGCGCATCCTGGCCTTCCCAGATGTGGTCAGCCTCGTGCAGCACTATGTAGCCTCCTGTGCTGCTGACACCCGGAGCGACAGCCCCGACCCTGCCCCCACCCCGGCCTTGCCTGCCCCTAAGGAGGATGCTCCCAGTGACCCAGCGCTGCCTGCCCCTGTGGCCACTGCTGTGCACCTAAAACTGGTGCAGCCCTTTGTGCGCAGAAGCAGCGCCCGAAGCCTGCAGCACCTGTGCCGCCTTGTCATCAACCGTCTGGTGACCGACGTGGACTGCCTGCCACTGCCCCGGCGCATGGCTGACTACCTCCGACAGTACCCTTTCCAGCTCTGACCCAGCCGGGCATCCACCTTGCCCCACCCAGCCATACCCTGGAGGGGACGTGGGGCTCAACTGTACTTGGGCTCCCACTATCTCTCCAGTTATCTTGGTGCCCGCATGCATCTGGCAGCTGGATCAGGACGAGCCAGAGGAACAAGGCTGGGGGCAAGGGGTACTGGGAACTGTCATAACTTGGAGGTCGTGCCCCCAGCTTCCCTATATTCTACGTGGTGAGCATGTGTCAGAAGAAAGGGAGACAGGCAGGGCTTGTCTCACCCTGTGGGCTGCGCCTGCCCCGGCCTCCTGAACTGTGCAGACTTTCCCAGCCTGTTTTTTTAGTCCATAGGGTGGGGCAGGCGCCCCTTCCAGACGGCCTCTTTCTCAGGATGGATAGCGGCCAAAGAACTGAGGTGCACAGTGGCAGTCCCCTGGTGGAGGAGCAGGCCAGGCTGGGGAGCTGCATTGTTATACAGTATTTATTTATTTATTCTTCTGGGATTGGTCTCCGGATCAGCCAAGCCCACCTCTCTGCCCTGACTGCTGAGTGTTCAGAGACCCCAGCTTCTCTGGTTCCTCCCTTCGGAGAGCCCATCCTGAGATGTGTGGCTAGATCGGAGGCAGACCTGGGTGTCTTGGCACGGACCCACCCACCTGTGAATGTGTCCCCTTCTGCCTCCAGCCCAGTTTAAGGAGGATGGGCCAATGGACAAGAATATGGAGCAAAAGTATGTGCCTCCAGCAGAGCCTGCTGCCCACCCCTTGGCAGGGCAGAGCCCTGTCTGCAGAGAGCTGGTCTCACCGTGGCTCAGGTCCTGGGGAGTGTATGTGTGTGTCAGGAAGGGGGTGCTCGTTCCAGGGCTGCCGCTCCAGCCATCCTGGGTCTACTCCCTGCCCGGGGAGGTACCTGTGCATGAGAGAGGGGAAGAAATACAGATCTGATAAGACTTTATAAAATAATGACTACAGCAGGAAAACAGTTTGGCCATCTTTTTTCTTCCACTGACTTTTCTGTAATGACAATAAAATTGTACCTTTTGTTTATGGAGCTGTCAGTGGGGCCTCTTTTGAGTTCTGTCCACCATTTGTCTCCTTTGATATTGTTATCATTATCCCCCACCTTACATCTGGGTCCACCAAGGCCTTACATGGGCTGAGCAGGCTGTGTTTGGGGCGGGGGCTTACCCACTGAAGACCGGAGGGGCAGGAAGCAGTCTTTCTGTTTCCCTGGGAGATGGCACGCGGGCAGGTAGAGTTCAGGTGAGCTGCCTGCAGGGTCACCGCCAGGCTCCTTCCAGGTGAGGGCAGTGACAGAGGGTGCCACACCTGGCAGCTTTGTCAACAGGAGATGCCAAATAAAGATTGAAAGTGGAGAGTTCTAGGGGAGGGTTGCTGTGGCCCACTTCTGGGGCAGTGTCTTTTGAGGCAAGGAGGCCAACCGTCGGAGAAGTCCGGACTGGTCTCTCAGGGAGAAGGTTCAGGAAGTGTGTTGGTACCAGGGCATGACTGACCACAGGGAGGTCTGGGAGGACTCTTTCTATGCAGGGGCAGAACAGGTGAGTGGGGGCCAGTAAGCCGGCAGGCAGGCCCGACACGGGGGCTGTTGAGGTTCTCGCCTAATCTAGCTGGGGTTGGGGGAACCTCTCCTCTCACTCAGGGTCTTGCACACGCCAGAAGTGGGTGCAAGAGCTCTCTCTACTCTGATGAAATGAAAATGGAAACTCTCCATTATCTCATGGTCTGATTTTCGAACACTTCAGCTCCTGGAATGCCACTATATCCTAAAGTTTTGGGCACCTTTGTCTGGATACCACACAGGAAGGTGCCTCTGAACCTCATTCATAGCCTCTGACCTTAATTTTAGAAATGGTTCTGACCTTCCTCTTTTCTTAGTCCTCAGACACAAGAAAAGGCAAATGCTGGCAGATTGAGAGCAGGAAGGTGTGAGGCGTGACATGTTGATGACAAGAAGGAGGCAGGCAAGGATAAAAGGAGTTGTGAGGCCCAGGACACGGGGACATGGAGATAGTTGTGACAAAAATGGAGCTGTTATTGGTGAGATTGAGCAAGAGGTGGATGAGGGAGTGAGGGCTTTCTTCACTGGGCATGGGGCCAGACACAGGTGTCTAGGTTGGCACCTTCCCTGTGGCTGGCTGTTGGGCCAGACAGCATGTCCTCCAGGTCACGCTGGCCCTGCCAGGGGTGTCGTGCTTCTTTGGTTCCTCATTCCTTCAGCATGAATCTCATCCCTCTGTGACTCCCAAAATGCCTGAGGTGACCCCTCTGCTCCATCCCCACATCTGAGTCATCTCCTATATGGGTGACTGACACAGAGGGCACCAGAGGCGGGCTATTCCCTCCCTGGTGCTGTGACCTGGATAAAAAGTTGCTGTGGGAAGAGGAAGTGCAGAAAACTCTATTGTCACAGAAAGGCAGGTGTCTTAAGGTGCCTGCTAGGTGCTGGCATTGGACAAGGAATTTGTACCTCATGAGGTGCTTACCACAACCCTGGGAGTAGGCCCAAATATTACCCATATCCCATGGGTGAGGAGACTGAGGCCCAGAGAGGGCAAAGGACTACCTGAAGAAATGTTACCAAAAAAAAAAGGAAGTGAGTTACAGAGCTAATCCTGAGGTGTCCTGATTGCCCGGCTGCCCCTGGACTGCCACTTAATGAGTGACCGCCTCCGTCAAGTTACTCATGGACATTGTGTTATACCCCTGCCTTCTTGCTTGCTGGAGGCTCTGAGGTCACTGGCCTTGCCCATCAGGGACCTACCCACCCTCACCCTTGGCTGAGCTCAAACCAGCATCAGGTCTGTCTGGAGAGGGGCTACCAGCTACTTCTGACCAACAGTTTTTCTGCTTCGTTCTTCTTTTCGTATTTCCCTATCAGGGGAGTGAGTGGTGCAGCCTAGAACAGAGCAGTGGAGAGTCTCTGGAGCCCGAGACCCAGTCAGAGACCCAGTCTACCAGCTCTGGTCAGTGCAATCAACTCTGGCATGCCCTGCCAGGCCTGGCCACAGAGAAACAGGGGAGCTGTCTAGTGGGTGCAGGGGACCCTGTGCAACCGACAGGCAAGAACAGAGTGACCGCATACCCATCAAGTCCTTTACCAGCACACATGCTCCTGGCACCTCTTCCTCCTTGGCATCAAATGGACCGGAATCCGTCTGGGGACACAGCAAAGAAAAACACGGTCATGGTTCCCACCCTTGGGAGGCTCCTGGGCTAGTGGGTGAGAGACAAACAAGTGAACAGGACAAGTTTTGGGAGTGTAAAGAGAGCAAAGGAGGGGCAGGGCTAATGTGGCTTTGAGTTTGGGGACGCTGCTGCAGCTGAAGGGCAGGGAAGGCTCTGGAACATGGTGGCATCGAGCCTGGACAGCTGAGCAGATAGCAGAAGTTGGATATGCAGACAACTTCGGGAAAGGCTCTGAAGCAGGGATACACTTGGCATGATCGGAAGGAAGGAGTCATGGCTGCCCGGGAGGGCTGAGGGACAGATGAAGGGGGGAGGGGGGGAGGGGCCATGGATTTCATTCTGGTGTGGTGGAGGGCCTCGGGCCTCTTTAGAGCTTAACAGGCAAATGCAATGACCTAACACTCATTTCTGAGGGGTGAACCTGTGAGCTGGGTGGGATGGCCCAGGAGGCCTTTGGGACAGGAAGTCAGAAAGGAATGTTGAGAGGTCTAGGCTATGGCGGGGCAGGGTGTGGTGGGGAGCAGGAGGTGAAGGCTGCAACTCTATGATCCCGGGCACTGGGCGGGGTCTGTGCCCCTTGGGTTCTCCCTGAAGCCTCTTAAGCCAGAGGAGGCTGTCCCCATTCACAGCTGAAGAGTGAGACTGAGAGAGAGATGGCAGCTTTTTCAGGGTTGCGCGTGTTACAAAGAGCAGAGTCAGGGTTCAAGCCCTGGCTCGGGGCCGTGTACATGTAACCACCGCTTTGCTCTGCCTGGCATACAGAAGCTGTGGCACCACAGGGTACCGAGGTCGTGCAGAAGGGGTGCGAGGTGCAGTAGGACTTTCTGGAAGAGGGGGAGGGCTGCAGCTGGGCCCTGGAGGACTCTGCCAGGCCAGAAGAGGTAGGTTTGGAGGTTGACCCTGTACAGTGTCTCTCCCTGCACTCACAGTGCCCTTCTGGGACAATTTTGGGACAGAGTGCCACTGGTCATCCAGGTTCCTTTATCCGTGAAGTTCTTGCAAGGATGCTTTACCCATCACCACTGAGTGTCCTAACTCCCCCTTACCACTGGGAGCTCTGCACCTGGCACTAGTTTTTAATCTGCCCACTGAAAAAATCTTGAAATGCTGAGGCTGTGTGGCGCCAGCGCACGTCTGGGCAGGCTCCTTTCACAAAGGAGAGCCCTCTCCACTTGGTTAGCTGCCCACATGAAGGAGAGGGGTCCTGAAATAAGGCTGACCAGGAGAGTCAGAGGACTCTGGGTACCTCACAAAGGTCCTCTTCCTCCAGGAGAAGTGGAGCCAGTGCAGGCCTGGGCAGCTCTTTCGTACCAACCTGTTATACCAGTTTTAATATGAAACAGGTTTAAACTTTGCCAGAAACTCAACAACCTCCCACGGTGAATGCACCCTCCCAAACCCTAAATCAGGGTCCGGGGCTCCGTCCCAGATTGGATGGCATAGCCAGCTGCCCAAAAATTCACTGCCTGGTCACTCCAGGGTAGCAGGCTGGGGCTCCCTTCTGAGACTCTTGATGATTTAATCCTGGTTAGCTCCTCCTTGCTCCCCACCTTACCCCCACTCTTCCCCTCCAGTCTAGATTGTGTGATGTGGCCTTGGTTCTGGGGAATTGCCTTCAACCTCATTGAACCTTAGGAGATTCCTTTGGCTATGAAATGGCTTTGGCTATGAACCTGTTACTCTTATAGTGGTCTGTGCCCTCAGGAGTGAGTTACAGGTGAGTGAGCTGGCTAGGCACCTCTGGGTCAGTCCCATTTTTAAGATACTCACCTGAGATGCAGAGAGGCAAAGTAGCTTGTCATCAATCACCAGGGAGGGGGTAGGCATATGGAATTGGAGTCTAAGGCTTTGAATCCCAGACCAGGGTTTGTCACCCTCAACTTAGAACTCTCGAACTAGAGTCTGCTGCCTGCTGACTGTCACCTGGTTATGGCCCTTCAGGCACCCAGTGCCCAGTCTGGATGCGTTAGTGCCCCCTCGGCACACCTCCACTCTCCCACCTTGGAGACCCCCTGCACTGACCCCCAGCCTATTTATTTCCAGGTCTGTCCACCTTGCCCCTGGTTCTGCCCAAGCAGCCCTCCTACTGCCCCCCAAGTCTGCCTAGCTCAAATCGAGTCTTACCATTGCTCACTCAGCTGACTAGACCATCCTGATGCCCCTTACTGCCCCCCTCCATCTCCAGAGTGAGGTTCTTACAAGCTCAGCTTTTCCCCTACCTTCCCCTACTTAATGATATTCACAGGTTCCCCATATCTTATCAGTGCCTTACCCTAGGCTCCAGGATATGGCTTCCCAAACTGCCAAGCCATTCCACTCCAACGGCCCACCACCCTGAGTCATTCTCCTGGAATGTTCTTCTATCTCACTTCTGCCAGGGTAAACTCTTACTCATCCTTCAAAACCCAGCTCAAACACTTCTTTTCTGAGAAGCCTTCCCTAACTTCCCCAGCATTTACTCACAGGCACCTACTACATCCTGAGGAATCTCCCTAGAGCCCACGTTTTCCCTGGTCTCTTCAGCTTGGGGAGAAGAAAACACACTTTCCACAGCAGAGTCATTCTTTGGTTTCTTGTGAAATTACTGTGTATCTTACACTCTCTCTCTGTCTCTCTGTCACTCTGTCTCTCTGTCTCTCTCTCTCTCTCTCTCTCACACACACACACACACACACACACACACACACCATGCTTCCCATTAAAGTCCCATGAAAGATAGTGGATGACCTAGCCTTTACCGGAGTTGAGAAAGAAGTCGCCACTCTGGACCATGTAGACACCAGACTAAAGGATTTGTTCAGCACTAGAACCAAGGCATGGGGCGACAAGCTGTGCTTAGGGCAGAGAACTGAGCTCAGAGGACAGCTTCAGAGCTGACGGGGTAAGGGGGAGCTTACAGTTCCAGCCCAGCCCCCCTGCAGCTCCCGTGAGGACAAGGGCAGGGTGTAGAGGGTGGTCTGGCATTAACTGGATGTGTTTGAAGAGGCAAGTTAACCTAGTGGGATGACCCTAGAGAGGTTTCGAATCTCAGTGCTCCAGCCCCAAGTACTCTGGGAGTGCAGAATCACAGTTTGCCCCATCTGTCTGACAGAGATAGCGGCAGTGCCCACGGCACGAGGTGGTTGGAAAGAGGCCGAGTCTGGCTTTGGGAGAACATGGAGTGGAAGCGAATGCTCATCTATGAAGGAGAAACATTCCTCTATGAAGTAGAGAAGCAGCGCGCCTCAGGCAGGGGGAGCCTTATCGGTGTGGCCGAAGCTTTATGCTCAAAGGAAAGACAATTGCTGCTGTGACCCAAGGGTGGCTGAAGCAGGCAGGCAGAGGGTGTAGGAACTTGGGACTACCATGATTCCTTCCTGGAAGTCCCCCCAGGGTTGCCCTACAACTGATCCCACTAGTGATACCCAGACCCTGATGGTGTGACTGGAGGGGAAGTGGTACCCACTAAATGCTCCCCAAGCAGGATCCTGCTGCCGGGACTTTCCCGGCACCCAGACAAGCCAGACTGAGCCCTTCCTGTTGCCAGAGCTGGGCATGGCCTCCATCAGAGGTGACGGTTTCGCTCAAGTCCGGATTGGACCAAATCTTTGTTCTTAAAAGTACCTCTCAGCCCTCAGCTTCCTCCCAAGAAGCAACTTCATGGCTCCCCTCCCCCAGCCCTACATCTAAACCCCAGTGTGTGTGTGTGTGTGTGTGTGTGTGTGTGTGTGTCAAGAAGCAACTTCATGGCTCCCCTCCCCCAGCCCTACATCTAAACCCCA
>PVIJ01015104.1:0-21985 GCA_004024925.1 Scalopus aquaticus
TTCTCTTTCTTTCTGGCTTATTTCACTGAGTATGATCCCCTCTAATTCCATCCATGTCGCTGCAAATTGCATGTGTTTATCTTCTTTCCATGCTGAATAGTATTCCATTGTGTATATGTACCACATCTTCTTGATCCAATCATCTATTTTTGGACATCTGGGTTGCTTCCATACCTTTGCTATTGTGAACAGTGCCACATATTTCTCATTCTTGGTTAAACTTAGGGTACTACCATATGACTGAATTCTGGTCACTGTAATGTGTGTGGAAGTAATGTGATATTTTCAGATTTGATATCTGAAAAACTTAAGGGATCCTCTGTGATTCCTCTTTCTTTATCTGCTGGACAAAGGTGGAGCCTTCCAATGAAGGAGTTCAAGATTTCAGATATACTGCTTAGAATAATATGAATCCCTGAGTTACTGTAAGGAATTGAATCTCTCCCCTATATCTTTACATTGCTGGTCACCATTGGACTATGATGGCCTCAAGAATTAAACCTTTGTTTTATTATACAACAGAGATTCAGGGTATTTTTATAGCAGTTAGACTTTCCTAACATCTTTAAAACCCTGCTTTTCTAACTGCTCAGGTAAAAGTTCACCTGAGTTGTAATTATGTGATTTAGATACTATACCAATCAATTTATGTGAATTATCTTTAAATAGTTGAGAACATTTTTTTCTTTTTAAGTTATTTTTATCATTTATTATTAACTGCTTTATTTGGAAATAAATAGTTTTTAAGTCAGGTTCATACAGGTTTTAAATACGGGTTCTATCATCACTTCTGATTTTGTGGAAATGCAGGTAGTTGAAAATGTTTTTCTAAGACTTTGCTTATTTTCCATGCAGTGGCCCTTTTAACACCAACATACTTGGTTCTTATAAGAATTAAACAACAATCTATGCAAAACACAATACAGAACCTGACACATGGCAGGAATTCAACATAAAATTACTTTGAAATATATGGCAACGTGCTTATCAGTAAAATAATGCTTTTTACATCTTAAAATATTTATAAATCACAATGAGAAAAAATAAGAATAAGGGGAAAAATTAACATGTGACTTTTTGAAAGATACTTTTGATTAGTTCATCACTTAAAATGAAGAATCTGTTGGCTTACAGGTGTTTGCTGGACTAATAACATGGGGAAACAATATATAAACAAACATGATATTTAGATCCTGCTATCTCATACAATTATCTAATGAAAACATCAGAACCATCAACAGACAACACACAGAACTTCCTATCCATTATGATTATAGCCTAGGGAAAAATCCCAATATTTAATGACATATTAGGAAAGAATAAACAAGGAAACTGACACTGAAATATAAGCTTGAAGTTTAATGTCAATACACAATAGGAAACAATAGTTTAACGCTTATTATTTACAAATTATAATTTTTGTGCCTCAGTTGATTTTCTAATGCTTAAAGTTATCAAATTTCAATAAAATCTTATAAACATTTTTGAAATATAAAATATTACTTTAATTTATGAAATCTCATAAAACAAAAATCAAATATTCTTCCACAGTAGAAAATTATTCATACTGCAAATGATGCAGAGCACTGAATATTTGCTTTCAAATATCAGAATTTCTTTTAGGACCCTTGAGAAGTATGTGGCTGCATATATTTTACCCAATTAGTCTAGAGCATTCATCTTATATGTTTTCAATGACTTTTTGCTTAAGAAACTCATCTAATGGGCACTGAAGTTTCCCTCTCATCTTATAAAAAAGCACTTCTATATTTTAAAATTAAAATGTAATATTACCATTAGTTTCATAATAGAGATCAAAAATAAAAATAGTCTCTGTCTCTCTCATTCTCTCTGTTCTCCCTTTTTCTGGATAGAATTTAGAACATTTTTAGAGTGCCCTCTTACGTATTCTCTTACAGATGTATCCTATTAGATATTGCCTTATTAGATAGTCTCAAAATGATCTTAATTGTATCTATAATGAACAATAATTCTCTTTATCTTGAAGCTCTCGCTAGGTATTTTAAGAATGCTGAGTCTGACAGGGTAGTCATCTCTATAATTAACTGCATTTTGAACTGTATCTAAAATTGCCCATTTTATCATAGTGGAAAGTAATGGATAGCAAAACCAAAAAACAAACAAAAAAACACCTTTCAACAGCACAAGCAAGAGAAACTGATCCATTAAACCTGCATTAATTCCTTCACTTGAAGCAGGAGGTTGCCCTCATTTGGCCATAATTACTACAAACTGCCACTCTAAGAGGAAGCAATGTGGGTACAGGAGTTAGGAGTCACTTTGTATAGTACAAGCTCTTTTATCTTACAGGCATCTCAAAGGAGTTCTTATCAACTCCTACTGTGAAGTGTATTCTGGAACATCTTTCCACTGCCTAAAAAAAAAAATTTTTTTTTTTCCAAAACAGAACTATTCCTTTTAAAAAGCAGACATCTTATGCAATGACCTTTTGTCCCAAATCCCCCACACAATTAGATTTCCATTGAAAATTTTCCCATGTGACATTACTAATGATTCCTGTGTATCACTAAATACCTCAGTAAAATAATTTTTAATCTAAATTTGTGATGCACCTGGAACAAAGTGGCAAATAAATTTCAGATTGTTTCTAAGAAAGTCTGTAAGAAGACACCACAGACACAGATACAGAGTTATTACAGTAAGTCACACAAGATTTCTAATGATAAGAGTATTTTCACTACTGTCTCTCCAACACTGAGGAAGCAAAATTCTATCACAAGCAACAGATTTTTAGTGTCTGTTCATAAACTAATTAAAAATATTTGCTTTGTTATGAATTAGAATTTCTCAAAAGCCTTTACTACCAAAAATACAGTAACAGTCCCAAAATATAATATTAGAAAAAGTTTTTATTAGAAAAAGGATTTTCATCTGCCCACCCCAAAGCCACTAAGCTTAATATAACTCAAATAGTTAAGAGGTGTGTATATTACACAGGTACCTTAGTTCATTCAGCTTTCTATAACACATAATAATACACATAACACAATGATAATTCCATGGAATATACTAAGAAGAATTTTTTCCTATTATCAGTATACAGGTCCATAAAAGCATTTTAGCAGGTGGTTGGCATAATCAAGTGTTTTTATTTAGAGATTATTACATAGGACACCAAATCTAGATACAAAGAAATACAGATAAATATGTTCTAACAAATATTGATAGATTTATCAACTTGAACGGCAAAATGTGAAGAGTGGGCAATCATTTTCTGAAATTGCAACCCAAATTCAACTGCTTTGGCCCAAAAGACTCAAATTTTACATTTAAACTTTAGCATCCACATTCTGAAAAAGCTGATGTTTATTCATATTTTTTGAGTGACTAAACATGACAGTAAGATTTTATTCATAGTATTTAAATATAAAAAATTTCAGAAAGTGTATGTATAACATTATCAGAAATGACATTTATTATATTAACTTTCAGAATTTAAATTTTGAAGCAACCAAGTATAAAGTGTATATGGACAAAATTATTACTTCATGGCTAAATCCAAGAAAGACCAATGAGGTTGATTACCTTCTCTCTAATAAAATAAGAAATATTTACCTTATATTTCATAAGTAACTCCCTTAGGACACGGAGTCAGATTAATATTGAAAATTTCCTCAAGTGACCAGCACTGTACTTTTCAGGTTTGTTGCAACTCAGTGCATAGTTTCTGACTTAATGGGTTTCCTAAGTTCTAACACATTCTACCTTAGAAGACCATTTTGATTTAGTTGTCCGGGTCATGGTCACACACTAGATGGTTTATAGTTTAGAGAATGGAAACATCTAAACCATTAGGTTCTAACTTACTTTACCAAAATAGAAAGGATTTCCTGCCTGAAGAAACTTTTTTTCTCTATAAAATAATTGACTCTCATTGAAATTCATATTCCAAGAACTACGAAGCAGAGAATCAGTCATCAGACTGGAATGGTTCAAAAGGAGCTGTTGAAAGTATAATTGATTTATAGTGCTTGGACTGAAGGTGGAAGTTTATGGACAAGACTTCTTTGGTCATGTATTTTCCCAGTGACAGTGCATTTAAAGACTATCTGAGTGTTATTGAGCTGATGAATTTATTAGACTGACCCGACCTGCCAGGGAATGTGAGATGGGGGAGCTGTGTGGCCTGGCACACAAGACTTTTAGGGACTCTCTGCCTGCTCTTTTGGAAGCAAAAACAAATTCCAAGACAGTTAGTGCCTTTACTTTGGCTCAGGGACATCTGGGCTGGGAGGCAGCCTCCCAGGCATGTGCTGGCTGAGGACTCCCACAAGGAACTTCTGGCTCCAGAAAAGTCCAGGGAAGAGGTTGCAGATTCATTTTGGGTCATCTCACTTTTAAGCTACATCCCAAGAATTTCCAGAGTCAAGAATTCCCCTGCATCCAAGTACTCTAAACTCTTAAAGGCACATGTTGAAGCAGTTACACGTCTACTTTACAGGTCTCCATGCCAGTATTTGCAATAATGGAGTTCCCTTTAGAACTACTGATCTGCCCAAGTTAAATTTTTATCTTTTTGGACATCAATCGCAGATGCAAAAACAATTGAATCTCTAATACAAAGGCCTTGAGGGAACAGAGCTAGTATACCTTTATTTTTTTTGTACATTGTGGGACTTTTATACCTACACACATTTTGAATAAAGACAAAACTAGTATATCATTACAATTTAAAACACAGAAAATAGAAATTTATATACTTACCATCCAGATTCATTTATTATTAATTTTGTCTTTTATGTTGATGTAGATCTGTACTTTATATATAAATCCACACTTGTGGCTCTTTCACTTTAAGTTATTTATAGCTATCATGACTCCCCTAAATTCTTCAGTCTGAAAAGAAACAGTCTCCCATCTGATCACAATAACACAATCACATCTAACAAAATCAACATTAATTCTTTAATAATATCAGATACTTAGTCTTTATTCAAATTCCCCCAAATGATTGCTACAACCATTTTTTTCTAAATCAGGATTCAATCAAAAATTACTCAATATATTTGTTTGTTATGTCTCTTAAGTCTTTCTAAATTAAGTATAATTTCCACCTCCTTTTCTCCCCTAAGCTATTAACTTTTTTAAGACATCAGACCAGATGTCATGTAAAATGGCTTACATTCTGCATTTGTTTGATTGCGCTTTCGTGATGTAAGTATTGTGTTTCTCTACCCCCTATATTTTCTATAAACAAAAAGTTAAGACTAACATCACCACTAGATTCAAGTAAATATGTCTGGCAAAAATAGCTCATGGAGAAAATTGGTATTTCTTGTTGCTGAATCTTTCCTTATTAAGTGGTGTCACTGGATTAATTTTGTTACAATCAACCCTTTCCAACATAAATATATATTTCCTTCTTTGCAATTTAACAAGTAATCTGTGGAGAGGTACTCAGTATTATGCAAATATTCTGTTTCTCAGCATTTCACCAAAAAGTATTAACATCCAACTAAGCTTCTTCCTTTAGATGTTTTATTAAATGAGCTAACAATGATTTTCTAATTCAATTATTCCTTCTACATTTTTATTATTACATAAGTAAATAAAAGCTCTTCTCTGTCAATTATGACCATTTTCATAACCTTGAAAAAAGGCAATATAAATATTTTACTCTTGGTTTTTAGTTACTGACTTTCAAAGTAATTTTTTAATTACTTTGAACTATATATATTCATTATTTATCTTCAGTCATGACAAATGAGTGTGTGATTGATATTATCTTAGTGTTGCTTCTGAGTTGATGATATGCATTTATGTAATGGATTTCAAGGAGTAATAGTGATTATTGTTGTTATTATTTGGACTAAGTTAAGACACTTAAGGCTGGCAATTGTGTCCTTTTGACATAATTCCATTAGTCCTTGAGTACCTTCTTCTTCAGAACATATAAGGCACTTGTGATATAAAGGGTTCAACTTCTCCCAGCTCTTTGCTTCCTCTTCTAGAATCAGCCATTTCTTAGAGTCCTTGAGTCCTTCAGTGTGAATGATAATTAGAGACTGAAAACTGGATATGAGTACAGATTTCCTAAAAAAAAAATTTTTGTTTATGAACTTTTTCCACGAAAAAACTAGAATATTTACCTTTTAAATTCATAATTTCATTTGGTATTTTCAACTTGATTTAACATTGTATAGCTTTAATTTTTAAATTTTATACGTGTATCTCTTTTCTGTCTCATTGCAACTCTCAGTTATTAGATGAAGCAACTATTACTATTAAAACAAGACTAATGAAATAATTTAAGACTACTCTGCCTTTTTAAACTTTAGATATAGCTCTAAGAATAAACAGATATTATGTTTTGAATTCACTCTGAAGTGAATATTTATAATTTGATAAACTTGTGAGTGCCAGACATTTTTTAAATGTCTTACAAAAACCATCTTTTTATATTCCTTTTCTATTGTTTTAGTATAAACCTATAGCTTCCAGTTACCTTTAAAATGAAAGGAAATTGAACATGAATCTCCCAACCGTTTATTCTACATTTTGTAATCTCCCTTATTACTTTTAAACCAAGTCCTCATCCTTCAAATAAAGAAAAATTTCATCTGCTGACACTCAACCCCAGTGCCAATTCCCTTGAGTCCTTCTTGACTTTCAAAGCTAATCCAAAGTCTTCCTCCAATATTAAGAGAAGCTGCCCTAGTAACATCAGAAATTATGTATTTTGAAAAACACTTGTTTATATTTGTATGCTTTTTGACATAGCTGTTGTGAATAGAAAGGAAGAAATCACATTACACCAATCAAGTCATGACAATGAGACACTCAGAAGTTAGAGTTGATATTAGAAATCATCCACTGTGAGCTGGAAAGGGGAAAGGCTTTAACTGCAACAATTCTGACCACGAGGTGGGAAGACTAAGCTATAGAATAGTATTATTGGTGAAAAAGTGGGCAACAGGTTAATATTATCCCAATTGTCTAGTTTGTTCAAATCCTCAATATAATTGCTAGGCTTTTTACATTTTTTTTTTCTCTGTTGACACCATGATCTTTTTTGCACTCTTTGGAGAACAGTGAAAAATATTTTCATACTACATTCTTGTCCATTTTAAGATTTGTGGTGTTTTTCACCGTGGCTTCTGTATTGTAATGATTTGGATCTTCTCCCCAGTATTTGGTATTTGCTTCATAGATGATATACTTCTCAAATAATTTGGGGGACAATTTTATTAAGTGGAAACTTTGTGGTATTTGAAATGAAATTCTGCCATTCTTTCCATAAACATAACTATTTTTTAAAAGATTTATTTATTTATGCATACAAGAAGTGGGGTGTGGCCAGAGGTGCAGGGGGTAAGAGGATTCACCAGAAACAGAGAGGGGAGCAGAACGATCACATTTACTGAAATACTCTGCTGAGGGGAGCAATGGACAAGACTGGAGAGGTATGCTGCGCCATGTAGGTCAGCTGGGGTGGGGGAGGGGCATGGAACTCATGCTGCAGTGGCTAGTGACAGCTTGAGAGCGCTGAGACTTTAACCTCTGAACTGCCAGGGAGGCCCCATAAAGTTCACTATTAGTCTTCTTTGATTCTTGTGATATGTCTGAATTATTTTTTACTTCATTCTAAGAGTCAGTAAACAGATATTAAATAACAAGATGCTAACATGATTTTAAATTACTTGAAAATGTTACCGAAGTATGCTGGGTATGTAAGAGTCAACTTTTTAAAAACTGAGAACAAAGCGGATTATATGCATTAGATAATATTTAATAAAATTTATATTTGCATAGTTCCTTCTAGATCTTGGATAACATATTTTGAAATATTAACTTAGTGTCTTATGTAATATTTTGAATACATTATGTTTTACTTAATTTCAGAATGGATATTCAGATACTAAAAGCTTTCATAGGGAATAATATTAATTAACAGGAAAACATAACTAAAAATTTAGCTGCATGTAAAGTCCTAAATCATATGAGTTTCTACCTAGATATGGTTGAATTCTGTTCTATTCAGCGTTTTGCTGCCTATGTGCATTTTAAGGACATCAATTTGTTTTCTGTTCAAACTGTTTATTCAGGAAAATCTAAGTTCCAGTTTTCTCTTGAATTGTTGGCTTTTATTTTGAGGATCGGAGAATTAATATAATCTACAGATTATTTATTCTTTTGTTTTCTTTTTTGAGGTAACATTGGTTTATAGCACTGTATATGATCTAGGGGAATAGATTCACCCCTCCTCAGAGTATGTCACCCCACCACAGCCATCATTAAAGCATCCAGGGGACCTCTAATTTTGAAGAAATGAACAGAACAATTTGAAAAAGAACTTGCAACGACGTTTACTGATTAATACTTTGAAAGCTTGAACAATGAAGGTTTATTACTAGTAATGAAAAGGATCAGCATTAATTGTGGGTTCGTAATACCAAAGTCTAAAGAATAGATGGTGAAGTTCAAACTCATCCCTTAAAGTCTGAATGTTTTCTTTTGGCTAAATATTAACAGTAGACAGAGGAACAATATGAAAGAGACTAAAGATATTCTATTTGGGTACATTTGAGAGATAACCAGACATTAAAGACATACTGAAGTAAAAAAAGAAGAAATGAATTAAATTTAAAAATATGATGTTCTTTAGCCATTGAAGAACATAAGCAACATTTCCAGTCATAGACATCCTAAATAAAAGCACTGGGATAAGTGACAGCTGTGGCAGTCAGATAAGAAAAGCATCATGAAACAGTAGAGAAGTAATTTTCCTGCAACTTATTTATAGTCGCCAGGGCTATAAAGGTAGGGCGAAAAGGGTGTGGGAAGCCTAGAAAAATCAATCCCAGCCTTGGAGAGAAAAAAACTCAATACTTATTTTGTAAACATTCTACCTTGAAACAGTGATACTGTTATTCCACTTCATTTCCCATATTTTTTTGGATATAAATCGGCCCAGTGAAGAATTCTCATTGGTGCCAAGATATGTTTTTTGGTAGTTGTCAAATGTTGTAAGACAGCTGTAAAGCTGCTAAGAGTAATTCAATTTTAGCAAATTCTAATGACGTTTGTGTTGACAGAATAATATTCATGGCATGCAGCCGGACAGAGCCTCATGGAGATCTAATAACCTTCTGGCCTAAAGTGAATGCCTGTTATATCTCCCTAAAGAAGCCAACCAGAGTTATTTGAAACAACGCACTGAGACAGACTGTCCTCTGTTTCTGAAATCTCCACTAGGCGTTGAGCCAAGCTATCAGTTCAGTTACAGTGTCCTACACACTTTACATGGGGGGGGAGGGGGGCGGGGGTTACTATTGATAAGAAAATTCTTGAAGCATCTTGAAATTCTTTCCTCTCCCAACACTTCCAAGTACAGTTACAAACACAAGAGGAAGGATGGGAAAAAGGAAACTATTTTTTTTTTCCTTCTATGAGGGTGAGGTTATGAAATCATAGGAAAAAAATCTAAAAAATACAGTGTATAATCTCTTAAAAATGCCTTTTACCCTGACTGCTTCAACTGTGAAAATAATACGCCTTAGCAACACTAAAATGCATCTTTTAAGAATTAGACTTTTAAAGTAGATTAGTTATAACACTATGGCTATTATTCTTACAGCATCCCCAAGAGAATCTGCTTACTTTCTCACAGAAAAAGTAATACAATATATTATAATTCCTAGAAAGAACTGAGTCTGCTCTTGAAATAGCCATGGAGTATTCAAAAATGAGAATTTTATGATTATGGAACTCCTGGAGCCAAAAATATAGCTGTCAGGGAGGGCAGCCCGATGCCAGCTTGCATCCTTTCCTTTGAGAGAAACCAATAAGTTTGAAGTTGGGGTAAACAACACTCTTTCTCAGAGCTGACCTCTTGTTCATATATAACTAAGGGGCTATTTGTGTGGTAATGAAAAGGACAGAGAATAAAATCAAAATGAAAGTCAAAAGAAAACCCATTTACTCTGAAAAATGTAGGATATAGAAAAACTGTGAAAATCCAGTTTCTCTCTAACTTTTGGTTGAAACCATAATAAATGCTTTACTATTTATTTTAAAGGGTCTGTTAAATCATCTGACCTTAGAAATCTTTTATCATTTATTCCTAACAACACAAACGACTTCCCACCTCCCACCCCCAATCCACCACCATATGCAGGTATAGCACCTGGGATGTAGCTGAAATCAAAGTAGATTCAGTAAAGACAGTGTCTTTGCCTGAGGCATATACTTCATTTGTTCCATTCACAGGGGATTCTCACCTACTGCCTTACTTTCTGATTTTATAGATTTATTTGTATCTGCCTTATTTTTCTTACTAAGGTATAGGAATCTTGAGCACAAGGACCTTGTCTTATTCAACCTGTTTTCTTTGAAGTGCAAAAGTTCCTTAAGGAGGACCAAATTTGGTCATATAAGCCAGATTTACAAAAATACAGAAGCATAAAACAAGGTTTTGTCACAAAGAAATGCCCTTTATCTGCTTCTTCTCAGATGCTAATGACTATGTAAGAGAATTTGAGTATCATGACAGAAAATTGAAGTAGCAATGATAATGGATTCCTTTTTTAGAAAGACGCACATTTAAATTTTTTTGTGTAATTTTTCTCTTTTTATCCAAAATAAGGTATGTATTTAACTTAATGGATAGCAGAATGACAACTCTGCTACATATTTAAAAAGAAATTGTTGGTGTTTTACTTTTTATAATAGATCTAATCTTTCTTCCAAATCATCTCTTGGGGAAGTATAAGAAAAAAAAAGATACTTTCACTTGTTCATTAACAGTTTGTATAATTCTATTATTTGAACTGCATTACTTTGTTAAGGACTATGGTCATTCTTTCAAAATATGAATATAAATATTAACTAAAAGATGGTGCATATTCTATTATTTATTTTTCTTTTCTAACTTTATTATAAAAACTTTAATTATATGTTTTGTTAGTATATTTTATCTAGCATTTAACAAGGTCAGTATATTATATTAAAAGTTCATTTATTGACAGAAAGTCTCTTAGGATAGTAGCTGATTACATAATGTGAAAGATTAAAAGTTTTTCCTCTAATGTTAGGACCAATATCAAGGTCCACACTCTGATCATTTCTATTCAACATAGTATTAGAAATTCTAGCCAGAGCAGTCCTGCAAGAAAAAGAAATTTAAAAACATATAAATCATAAAGAAAGAAGAAAAAATTGTGTTTGCAGATAATATGATCTTGTACGTATAAAGCTATAAAGAGTTCATCAAAAACTCTTAGAAATAATACAAGAATTTAGTAAAGTTGCAGGATCCCAAATCATTATACAAAAATCAGTTTGTTTCTTTTCATTAGCAATCAAATAGCCAAAGTAATCTTGAAAAAGAGCAAAGCCAGAAGTATCACACTTCCAGATTTAAAATTACTGTACAAAACTACAGCAATCAATACAATATGATGCTGGCAAAAACTCATATATAGACTAATGGAACAAAATTGAGAACCCAAAATAAACCAATTCATATATGGCCAATTAATCTTTGACAAGGGACCCAATAATAATCACTTGGAAAAAGATATTCTCTTCAATAAATCATCTGGGGTAACTATATCTTTGCATATAAAAGGATAAAAATGGATCCTCTATTAAAAATTAACTCAAAGTGGATTAAAAACATAAATGTAAGACTTGATACCATAAAACTCCTAGAAGGAATCATAAGGTAAAATCTCCTTGCCATTGGCAAAGATTTCATAAATATAAAACCAAAGCAAAGGCAGCAAAAGTAGAAATAAATAAGTCTGAATACATCAAACTAAAAAAATATCTACACAGCTAAACAAATAACCAACTAAATGAAAAGGTAACTTACCAACCATATATCTGATAGTGGGTTAATATTTAAAATTTTTAAGGCAATCATACAACTGAATAGCAAAATCTACTCAAATAGCCAGATTAAAAATGGGCAAAAGACATAAAACATTTTTTCAAAGAAGATATTAAAATGGCCACAGGTATATAAAAATATGTTCAACATCACTAATGCAAATCAAATACTTAATGATATATTATTATCTTATACTTGTAAGAATGATTGGTATAAAACAAACAAGCAAGAGAGAGAAGTGCTGGTAAAGAAGTGGAGAAAAGGCTACCCCGTACATATTGGTAGGACTGCAAATAAGTTTAGTCACTACTGAAAACAGTATGGCACTTACCCCCCAGGATTGGGGGGGTAAGATTGCATTACATGTGACTCAGTAATCTTACTTCTGGGTATATATCAGAAGAAAATGAGATCACCATCTTAAAGAGACACCTCCATGTTCACTGCAACATTACTTACAATTGCCACGACATAGAACAACTCAAGTGTCTATTGACAGATGATTATAAATGGAATATTGTTTAGACATAAAAAGTGAAATGTTGCCATTTTTATGACATGAATGAAAATGGAGGACATTATGCTAAATAAACTAAGACAAATATTGTATGATTTCACTTATACGTAGTAGCTAAAGTAAAACAAACTCGGAATCTGTGAACAAAATGGTGGTTGTGAGGAGTTAAAATGGAAGAGAATGAGTGATGTGAACTTCCAGTTATAAAACACATAAGAAATGTAAAGAACAGAGCAGTGATTATAATTAACAATGCTGCCTATTATATTTGAAAGTTGCAAAAAAGTGGATCTTAAAATTTCTCAATAGGAAACAAAAGTTAGCTATATGAAATGATGTATATATTAATCTTATTGAACTACTCATTTCAAAAGATATGCCTATATCAAATAATTTCACTGTTCCCCTTAAAATGAAACAATGTTATGTATCAATCATGTACCAATAAAGTCGGAAAATGAGAACTCATCAAATTGCATGTGTTAATTATGTACAGTCTATTGCATGCCAATTACCTCAATTAAAGTGAATAAGTAAGATATTAAACAAATAAAGGGAAAACCATCCCTGGAAAAGTGAAAAAAATGCTGAAACCCATGGAAGGTTAGGAGGTTTGTGCCCTTCAAGATGAGTTTCAATATGCCATCAATATAGGTTTGAGACGGGGACAGATGAGGAAGAAGAGGAAAATAGGGTGGAGAGATGGAGCCTACAACTTTGGTTCATCCTATACATCAAAATGCCTTACTCATTTATCCAAATCTTTTTTATTTTGTTCTAGAAAGGCATTCTGGTGATGCAATAATCTGTAATAAAATGATTCTGTGGAACTTTCAGTTAGTCTGTTTGATGAACTCCCCAGAAATACCCTCCTATGCAGACTTTCTAGTAAGAATACAAATCCAGAAACCAAAAGGTCATCACCAGCCGTAAGTTTAACAGAGCCCAATTTGGAAAAATACATGATGAGAAACAAAACAGAAAAATGCAAAATATTCCCCTGTTAACTAGGGAATCTTGAAGAGACATGATTTTTAGAAAAGGAAAGTGATGTCACATATATATATTATTCTTGATATTGTGGTAAAACCAAGCCAAACAATAAGAAAAAAGCTGGAGAAAGTGATTTGGCATGACTCAGAGGAAAGTCTTGATCATCCAGAAAGATTTTTCCAGCACTGATTTATCTAATTCTGTGAATATTAACAGATTTGTTTAAAGAAACACAACAACACAGGAAAGAAGCTTGATGGAACTTGCCAATGAAGTATGTCAACTTGTGAGCCAAACCTTCTTGCCAATATTCTTAAAAGTAGGGCCCAGAATTACTATTAAGTGATAATTAAAAGGAAGTCATATGCTCAGCTTTGGCTTGATATACTGGGGATGTTTAATTTTAAAAACATTGTACTTTATAATTTGTTTAAGAATGTCTGCTATATAGTGAACTCAGACAAATATACATGCTTTAATTGATTAATAATGTCAACATGTGTTTCACTATTTCTTGTGCAATAAATTTAATCAGTGCATCTCAAGCAGTATAACATTAAAAACCTTTTAATCTGATTATTATCGATCCATATTTTTGAAAGAAAACTAGACCCAGCAATATTCTAGCAAAAAGAAAAGGAATAAATAGAAGCTTAAGAATGATCTCTCTGGAAAATTTAAGCCAAATTAGACTTATTATATAGAATTTTTATTTGAAATTGATGTCAATATGTACCACTATTAGTCTCATAAGCTAGAATAGCTCATTCATTTATTATAAACCCAATGAAAAATGGGAAGGCCACCAAATTAAGCCTCACTGTCAGGACGTATTTGACTATCATAATACCTTGTACATTTAGAGACACTTATAACTGCCTTCTGACCACTTACCACTTGCCATTTTCTTAGAGAGGCTCAGTACCATGATACCTTTGTTTCTTAAATTATTTGAACCCTGTTTCAAGGGCCAGTTCATGGTACCATGAGGCCACCCCACAGCAGAGGATAGAAAGAAGAAAAGGAGTTCTCATTTCTTTCCTTTAATTCTAAGAGCGCACTAGAGCAATGCCAAGACCTGCTGTCACAGAATAAAATGAAATGTGACTTTCTGTTGCAGATGGCTGCTGAGACACAGTGTGGAAAGTCTGCGCCATGATGGGGAGAAGATGGACGGCCGTGATATGGAGGTCCTGCAAACTCCCCAGTTTTATGATTTACATTTTGTGTGACAAAGGAAAGTTTATTTCATGAAAAACAGACCAACCCTACTTGGGCTTGTTAAAGGAAAGCACATTTCACAGTGACTGAGGAAATGCTGGTGCAGAAATGAGAGCTCCGGGGTTATTTGCCTGAAAGTACCTGGAGAAACACAAAACTGCTTTTACAGAAATCTTTCTTCTAGAGATCAGGCCACTGTGATTAGGATGTGAAAATTGAGTGGTTTGCTTTCTAATATTTCCTTTTCCATGGTCCCTTCAGGGTGATGACAATTTATGGACTTACTTGGGGCTAAGTGCAGTTAACTCTGTAATAATTGCCCAAAACTCATCTTGGAGTCAAAAGAACTCCTTGGGAATTTCTCTTTTCAGTCATTGAAAGACTCCAGGACAAATTCTTAATCTCTGCCTGCTACATTCTTCCTAGCTACCTTTACAGAATGACGAAAGGATTCACAATTTAGCAGTTGCTCTTTCCAAGTTCATGCGTGAAAGACTGTATGCAGTATGAAAAGTATAATAATAAATATTAGGTTGACAAAATCTTTGTAGAGCTACAGAATTGAGTATTGTTGACTTTCATCTAGTTTGCCCATGACTAAAGTGATCCATGTGGATTAAGGCAATAATTCAATCTGAATGTTTGCTTTGTATTTTAAAAACAAATGAAATGTTGAACAGTTGTCAGGTGTTAGCTCTATCTTTATTGTAACTCTTTGCTAAGATTATGGGGATTATACCGAGCACTTGAAGTAAGATTTGAATAGTGACAAATACCAGGTTACCATTATCGCTTTTCAACATCAATCAAAGAAGTATTAAATAATCAGATAATGTCTCCAAGTTCAAAAAAAAAAAATTCCTTTATGCTAGCCCACACATGCTCCTAACCATAAGGCAACCACAGGAAATATACAAAAACAGCATAGATGGTTCCATTCACAGATTTCCCCGATCCAACATAAGTTAAAAATGAAGATACTCAGTTCTGATTCATCTATAAGTAACATACCTTTCAACAAGAAGAAATGTCTATGGTTTACAGGTTACAGCATCTCCTCTGGCTTGTGGAAATTATTTTAGGGCCTGAATCCTTGCTTCTGGTGAGTCCTTCTTATATTTCATCTAGCTTTGGGCCCACCTTAAAAAAATGGGAGTATAATCATTATAAAACCGTAACACTTTAGGTCTGAATTAGACATTCAAAATGATTTAATCTCATTCACTCACTCTGTAGATAGGAAGACTCAAGCCACAAGGTTATAATTCGCTCGTAGCAGAATTCAAAAATTCTAACCGACTGCTACATTCTGTATTTATTGCACCAAATCATCCTTTGTTTTGCAATTTCATGTTTGTCTGCTCTCCAAAACATTATTTATAAGGATAGCACTTAGAATTTTCTAATAAAACCTTAAAACACTGCTTTCTGCTTTAACTTGTTGATGTGTGAAACTTGATGAACATTTTCTGTGAGCATCAAGGAGTTTAAGTATGCCAAAAAGTTAGCATGTTTACTTTAGTGTATTCTTGTTTGGTGATAATGATTGATTGACTTCCCTTACTTTCTACCTTCTCATTTCTCTCCTACATATGGTGATTACATTTCTTTGAACAGATGGTTTCCTCCCACTCAGCATCCACTTTTCTCTGCAATTTGGTTTCCATCTTCCTTAAATTGGCTGAAACCTGTGATGTTTCTTAGATCAAAGTCAACTGTCTTTCTCTTGCCATCTATATCCTGTACAAGACAGAGCTTAATGATGCTCTTTACTCCCTAACCCAGTCTTACTCTAAGTGATTCCTCCTTGAATTTCTGCCGACTCTGTGTATTTTTCCAAAATTTAAATTTTTGATCTCAAACTTGTTCGTAAAAATTATGGAACTGGACAACAATTTTTAGGATTCCAAAAAGACTATACGCTTCTCAGAGCAAAATTGTCATCTGTTGATGTAGCTTTCATTGCCTAATTCATACAACATTTTAAGATTGGTAGAACCACTTTTTATGAAACCATCAAACTTGAGTGAAGTTTCCAGATTCATATATAGAAATATTTCTTCTCTTCTTGGTTCCTGTCCTACTCAATTAGTCCATTAATTAATTTCTGGTTGCTTATATGTTTCCCACCTTACCAATTTGAGAATCCTGCCCCAAATCCTGATCCAGTGACCACCTCATTTCTCTGTTTTCTTTTGGAAAATAATTGTCAAAATTCTTATGCTGCTACCTGCTATCTCTCCTGGTAGTTTCCAACTCAATGGGGTTAGGGTTTCTCAACTCCATGGACAATGGTTTATGTCACCAATGATATTCATGCTGCCAAATCCACTGATCATTTCTCTGCCCTCATTCAGTATGTTATTTCTTTCTTAAAATATTTTCTTCTTCTGGACACTCTAGCATGATCCTCTCCCAATGAGAGCTTGGTTCTAGGCTCTTTTTTTTTCTGTCTCCTGTTCTTAGGCATAACTGAGACAAACTATCTCAACCATACTATGAGTTTTAAAGTTTAGATATCTTGTGTTGGTGATTCTCTAGCCTTAACCTCTCCTTTAATTTCCAGATTCATATATCTTTTGTCAAATGACATCTCTTTTTGGTCTAAATTCAAATTTAAAAAGAACACCCATTCATCATCCTTACTTTCCACCAGCTCAGTAAATTGCACCACCATCCACTTGGTAACTCAAACTCAAATCCTTGGAGCATGATTGATTACTTTCTCTCTCTACCCACTTCCAATTCAGCAGCAAGTCTGAAATATATCCAGAACCTGAACAGTTTTCTCCTACTTTACTGCTGCATGTTTAATTCAGATCTCTATTCTCCTTCATTTGTATATAAAATACCAATCTTTTGGTCTCCCAGCTTTCATTTTTGCCTTGGTCTCCTTCTGTGCTTTCTCCATACAATGAAATACAAACTAGGTTGTCATGAACAGTTTAATACCTTCTAAAACATTTCTAGTATAAGCAATAAAAAATCCACAATCCACATTCTTTACCAGGGTAAATGCCCTACCTGATTTGTCCATTGCCTACTTCTTCAGCCTCATCTTTCCATTCTCTGGCTCATTTAGTACTTTTTGGGCATATCACTCTTCTTTCTCTCCTTCAAAGTTGGACAGAACAATTCTGTGTTAAGATCTATGATTCTGTCCATTTCTAACCCTGACTTACCTGATTCTTTCTATCACTTATATTTTAACCCAAATGTGATATAAATTCCATTTGTCTTTTTTTTTTCTCAGAATCCATCAGAAGAATGTAAACTCCATGAAAGCAAGCAAATTGTATATGAGCTTGTTTTACTGTTTCACTTTATGTGTTTGGGACCAACTTTTAAATCTTTCAGTGTTTTATGATTTTCGGTGACAAAACATACTATGTCTATTGTTTGATTCATTCCTAGGTATTCAGTGTTCTTGATGGCATTAATTTTTAATTTTAGTCTTTGTTTTCAAATCTTTTACATACACATTTTCTTTTTTTAAATGTTTAATTTTTTGAGGTAACATTGATTTACAACACTGTGTGTGATTTAGAGATACAGGATCACACTCATTCAGATGTGTGTTACCACACCACACTCAACACCAAGCACCCCTAGTTGTCCACCATCATCCATTGAAATGGCTCCATGGCATATATATTTTCATTAGGCACTCTAGACAGCTTATTTTATGGAAGGTAAAATTGATTATCATTACTAAAGTAAAACTGGCTACCTTACTCATTTTAGTTAAAGCAGAATATCAAGAATAAATTCTAATTATGTGACATCCAATCAAATTGCAAATTATCAGCTGTTACAAAGAATATGGCAGAGTACCTGGGGGCAGGGGAAGTCACATAAGTCATTATGAAAACAGTGAGGTTAGAATGCAAACTTTTTTATCTCTTTATGTAGACTATAGTCACAGGAGATATTGATACTTCCCAACTTCATATATATATAAATATTTGGCATAAATTGAAAATTTTCATGATGTGGTTTTAATGTCTGAAATCGTAACAGTGACAAATCTTGTATTTTCATAATCTAATTAATTAGTAATTTTTTTAGTATATAAACATTATTACTATCACAGAACTATTAAATATAATAATTTAAATGCCCAGTGAAAGACTAGCAGAATTGACTCTGTTAAGAATGAGTATAATAAGTGAGCATGTAAGTTATCACAAATATGTAAGTAGACTAAGGCAACTTCTTTCCCCAGTGTGGCTTTCCATCTTTAGCTCTACTCTGCCTTTTACTCTCATATTATCAAGTGAGTAATTAAGTGTGCAGTGTGTTGTGTGAATGTGAATGTGAACATGTGCATGCACACGCATGTCTGTGCATTGTGCAAGGAAGCCTCGATAATACTGCAGTGCTCCAGTAGCTAAGACATTTCTAGGGCAAGGCAACTGGAACTTTAGTGCCCAGTTGCCCCTGGGAAAACTACCTTGGATTACAGGAATTGATTCAACAGACTTTTTGGCTGGAGTCCAACTCAATGGGCTATCACATTTTTCAAAAGTGAGTTTTTAGCTTTTTATGTATATTTATTTATTTTGTAACACCACAGGGAATTTTCAGGACTTAAACTCTTACTACATCTTAAATATATTCCGTTAAGGGTATTTAGATGTTCTCTTTCATGTACAGCTTTAAATTGGGTTCAAAAACACAAGGCAAGGGTATTCTGTGTGTCCTAACCTTTAAAGTTAATGTCTTCTAATTAGCCCAGCAAGAAGCTAATGACTTGTAATCACTTGCCAATTGATTTGGAGTATTTTCTTTGTAAAATTAGTCCTGGTGAAACTGGGAAGGCTCTGGCTGGTGGGGAAATTGCAAAAGGGGGTCAGGGTTTAAGAAGTGACTCACAAGGTGAGTTCTGGAAGATATTCAAAGAGAGGGAAACTACATTTGCAGTCTTATACCAATTATAAGACATATGAATGGTATCATAAATAAAGTTGTATAATATATAGAGACTATATAACTGAAGCACTTAGAAAACATTATCTTCTGCCCGTTCTGAGACCTTAGTGTTTATCATTTGCATCAATTCCAATAACCAAAAGAAAAATAAGAACAAAAAATTATCTATCAGATAATTGTTAAGAGACATTTCACTTATAAAGTTACATTTACCTTGCTTGACTCAATATGTCCATAAGAATATAAGTATAACATTCATAATTATGAATCATACAAACATTTATTGATAATCTGTACTTGGGCCAAGGACTAACCTATGATACACATTAGGCATTGAAAGATGAATAAGTCACAGCCCCATTCTCCAGGAGTTACCGTTTATAGCTATTGTTACAGTGTACCAGATTAACAAATGATCACATGGAGAAAGGAACCCTATGACAAAGAAATAGTCTACAAGGGTATTAACTTTGAAAATATATGTGTGGTTCCCTCAGATGCTCATACAAAGCATGCATATATTTCTGTACCTTTTAAAATTTGCCAGTCACTAGTCACATTTAAGATCAGGATACTGACAATAGAATCTCAATATAAGGAAGATTTGATGGAACAATGGTGTCGCTTGAATGGTTTTATTTGAATTGCAGGCATATTTCAGAGAATATTCAAAAACAGTTCCCATAGATCCAGCTAGGGAGTAAGATCTCTAGTTTAAAACTAAAGCCATTCAAAGCACTATGCATTAAAATATGTGGCTTATGGTTATGTATATTTGGTTATAGAGCAATAAGCAACAGGAAAAATTTGTCATTATTATGTTGCTATTCTACAAGATAAGAAAACATTCAGAAAAGCCTGACATTCTGTAACAATTTTCACACCTATGATATAAAGAGCTCTATAGCAAAATGAAGAATTTAACAATGAAATAAAGCAAAAATGTTCCATGTTTTAGATACTATCTTTCCCTCCCCCCCCCCTTAAAAATGGTTAAAGAGCAATTCAATGCTATATTTTTTTTTCCACCAGAGAACAAGTTCAGAGTCACCAGCAACTGGGAGATTTTATTAAGCCACGGCTGCCTCTACCTTTGAACATTGTCAATATCTAATTTCTCCTCAGTTCTGCAACAGAATCCCCCACCTGCTCATTCATTTTCACCAGCCACCCCTCTTAATAGGAGGCTGACAAAATAACCTACTTAAAGGTAAGGCAAGAGGAATAATCCAATTAGGAGAGTAAAGGAGAAAAAAAAAGGCCAGTGTCTATGCAGGTGGTTTCTAAGCTGGATTGTCATTTGGTCAGGAGGCAGAGCACTGAAGTAAAATGACAGCCCCAGTATTAAATTCTATTCTCAGATCAGCCATTGTGATCTGTGCCACCTCTGCCAAATCCGCTGCTCTCACCAATCTTCTCTCTTCAATGGGAAGACTGGTTGTGTGTGAGCTCTTGAGCTTGAGTGTATTGGTGCAAATCAACCAGATACAGGATACAGTAGCTATGGTTTTGAAGGGTTTCACTTTAATTTTGTTTGCCATATTTTATTTGGAGGTATTATTCAATTTCAACTTTAATCAGTAATTCTTATATAAAAACATATATACGTGTGTGTATGTGTATTTATTTATTGCTGTATGATCAGGTAGCATGTAATAAGTGTGTTGTTTGTTGGACCAAGTACAAAGGCCATTTTGAGAATCCTCAGAATAGTCATAATCTCTGTTTTTAAAGATTTATGCATCTGTCCCCAGGGACAGATATTAAAATGACAATTCAGCATGTTAACACTGACATGTCAAAAAACTCATTGATTTTCTTTACAAAACAAAACCTGAAAATATGACAGGGTTTTGTTGCAGCTGTTTTAGAGCAGAAGCTGGCATTTCTTCTCTCCTCATCCCCAAAAGCCACTTGCTCCCTCCTTGCTATATAATTATGTCAGCACCAATAATCCCAAGAGGATATGTAGGTGTGAAAATATGGGAAAATTCAGCCCTACCTTCCCTTACACAATATGCTATCCTTACAGATAAATATAGGGAAGGATCAGCAATCGACCTTTTCCCTAAACTACACAATCCTGTGAGTAAACTAGTAAGAACAGATACTATTTTGCCATATGGGTATTAATGTTATGTTATGTTAACTATGTGATAAATGCAAATGCTAGTAAATCACAGGCATAAAACTTTTGCCTTGCTGTTTCCTCTGTCTAGAAGGAAGTTTTCAAAAACCTTTGCATGGTTTCCTGTTTCTCATTATTGAGAGTTTAGTTCAAGTTATCTATGGAGAAGTTCATTTTTTTTAACTATGCCATCTTATAAAATACCCCAAATTCTCTTTCCCATATTACCTTGTTTAGTTTTTACAGCATTTTGATCTATAGATTGTCCTTTTGTTAATAGGCTGACTCTCTACCATTGGCCTGTAAGATGCGATAGGGC
>PVIJ01015104.1:22085-37892 GCA_004024925.1 Scalopus aquaticus
TCCATGTTTAGCAGTCTGAGGAATCGCCATACAGCCTTCCATAGTGGTTGGACCAGTTCACATTCCCACCAGCAGTGTAGAAGAGTTCCTTTTTCTCCACATCCTTTCCAGCATTTGTTATTGCCTGCATTTTTAATGTGTGCCATCCTCACAGGTGTGAGGTGGTATCTCATAGTGGTTTTGATTTGCATTTCCTTGAGTATAAGTGATGTTGAGCACTTTTTCATGTATCTGTTGGCCATTTGGGTATCTCATAGTGGTTTTGATTTGCATTTCCTTGATTATAAGTGATGTTGAGCATTTTTTCATGTATCTGTTGGCCATTTGCTTTTCTTTCACTTATAACAGGACTATAGGGAGGCCGGGTGGGAGAGAGACAATCAGTGGGGGGTGGGGGGGAGGCGGAGGGAGGGAAGGGAAAGGGCACAAAATGGAATAGAAAAGAACACAAGGGACCATGGAGATGGATCACGGGTGAATTGGTGGTGGGCTACCCAAGGGGAATGCAAAATGTAAAAGACATAAATAACAATAAAAATATATATTATTAAAAAAAAAAAAGATGCGATAGGGCACAGAGTGAATCCCACTCCTGCTACAATATTCAAGTGTCTAGTAGGATGGTTGGCATATAATAGGCTTTTGAATATCTGATTAGTGAATGAATAAATCAATGAAATGCTCATTTTCCCATTGTAAAGAAAAGCACTGCATAGAAATAACAAGATGACCAGTTGCAAACCAAGCTCAAGAATATTTTTGCATAGAATTCTCATAGTTTACAGGATGATACTATTGCACACTTGAGTTTTCACACCTTGGTTTACTAGTCTACCTGAGGTTTTAACATTTAGCAACCATCTTGCATAAGTGTGGAGAATGTGTAGCAAGAATACATAAAAAAACAATGGCAGATGGAAAGCATTATATTGAGTTAAATAATCAGATGTCTCTGACAACTGGATCAAAGTTGCATTCCTAAGTAAGTGAATTAGATTTGAAGTTAACTTTTTTAATGAATTTGCTCCTTTGACATAATAACTGTCTGCATTGCAAATTCATGAAGCACAGCAATTATAAGTTAAAATAAATTATAGCAACAAAGTTTCATAATACAGCTCATTTTTTTGGTTTCATATGGACAACCAAACAAGTCATACAACATCAAGCAGTAAGAATTATTCATTTCAACATATATTCTAATTGTGCTTAATGCTGCAGCACAACTTGATGTTGAAATCTCATTAAAAGACCTTAAAAATGTTATTTTCATAGCCATAAAATTAAAATGTGAGTTGCATGACTCTTAAAGTACTTTTATGGGTAATATTTTTGCTATAAAATGTGAAAAATTAGCTTATAATTCAAAAACATAATATAATTTATGAAAATGACTGCTTAAAAGGATTTTGATCAAATCATGTTTCAAGCATACTTCTCTAAAACAATCCCTCCCCCCTCCCATCCATTTTAAGTGTCAAATATGAAGTCAGCAGAAATTTAGGTAGCAATTACAAACTGGAAAAATTCAGTTGCAGATACATAATAAGTATTCTCATATTTAGGATAGTATAAAACTCTGAATTCATTCTGTATTGTAGAAAAATTACATGTATTATTTTAAAAACTCATACACATTTCCTTTATCTTGTCATTTTGTTAAAACCCAATGATGAAGGCATTTATTTCATTAGTTTTAATATTGCTACTCAAAAAATGAAAAGATAAAAGCATAATAAAGAAACTTCAGAATCAGGATTTGTATTATGATGATAGGTAGCTCTATAGGGAAATGTGCAATTGCTAAACTTGAATCATTTTTTCTCTTTCACGGGAATTCACAGTCTCTTTCTATAATGTACTATCTTTCAAGGTAGAATTCCAAGAAAAATTGTTTCTGAAAATCTGGCATACCTATGCTGGAATCCATTTGATTGAAGATTTACTATCAAGAGTATATCCTTACAGAGCTGAAGGGTGGGAAATACTAAACCCACAGAAGTTAAATGTCATTTTGCTAAAATCAGTGACACAAACTGGGAACTCATTAGAAGAATTCATAATGAAACAACATCGAGACTTGTTAATATACACAGTACAAACTGACCACAGTTTCCTAGTGAATATTCAGTAATCATGACATAAAAGCATTTTGAAGTATTTCAAAATTCTGAAGTTACCTATCAGAACAATTTCTGAGCCTCTTTCTCACTGCACTGAAGATATATATTATTTATATATAAATAATAAAAATTATACATCTATATTTTATAAGAATTATTTTTATATTATATATATTTATATTAAGTTTATATCAATAGTAATTCATACATATGGTAATTTACATAAATTCTGAAATTGTACGTAAAATAGAAACGGTTATGGCTAAATTCAGTATTATGTAATATTTTAATTGACAAAATGTCATTGATTATATAGTTTTTAGTTTCAGTGATTTTTTTGCTTAAATTATTTATTTTTTCAAAGTTCTCCTATGTTCTTTCTCACAGTCACTGCTGAACATAAATTTGTCTTACATTAATGAAATCACTGCTAAGGACATATTCACTTGGATGTGATTTACTTTGTAAAAAATCAAATCCAACCAGAAATGATAAAATTTCACTCTACACAAACTTTTATTAATTCAAAACAAGTCCAGAAATGATAGTACATCACATTCTCATAGCACCTTAGTTATAATCCTGAGAAAATATTGTCAAAAGTTACCATTTTTAGATATTAAGGAATGGCAATATGTGTGGAAAAAAGACTAAATAATGCATTAAAGCTCACTCTGTTAAGAAGGTCAAAAACAATTAGTTCTAGGAAGCAATAAATAATTTTAGATTTTTATTTATCAAGTTGCATCCAAACCCAGTTTTCCTTCTCTCTTCTTTTATATATTTGTAAAAAAGCCTGATAATATAAAGATAGTAAAAACCTGCTCATATTAAATGCAGTCTTCAGATTATTGGAGGAGAGACTTGAAAATAGTAATTAAATGTAAAGTAGGATATATTGAAATTATATCCCTCATTTGGTGTTAGTAGAAATATGAAAGAATGTATATAACCAGATCATAAATGATTTTAGTATTTCTCTGAAATAGTAAATATAGAATTATCACATTATCCAGCAACTCCACACCTCAGTGTTTACCCAAGAGAAATGAAAATGTATGTTTACACAAAAATTCATACACAAATATTCACAGTAAATTTATTCCTAATAACCAAAAGTGGAAGTAATCCAAATGCTTCTCCACTGATAAATAGATAAAAACTAAGTGGTATGTCCATTAAAAGGAATATTATTCAGCCAGAAAAAAAAGTACTGATGCAAGCAACAACATGAATAAACCTCAAAAATATTCTAAGAAATCAGTGACAAAACCACATATATCTATCTCTTTCTATGAAATACACAGTACAGTTAATCTATAGAGAAACTCAGTAGTTGCTAGAATTGGGAAGGAAGTGATAGGGAGGAGGGATGGGAGGACGATAGCCACTGTCAATGAGTATAAGGATTTTTGTTCCAAAACTAGATGATATGGTTGTACAATTCTGTGAATATACTAAAAATGATTTAAGTATACATTTAAAATCAATTACAAACTTACAGTATGTAAATAGTATATCAATAAAGCTACTAAATACAAGGTAATGTGTTCAAATATAAAAAAATTAATTGCTCTGAAGAATGGAAAAAAGAATGACTAATTCTTTGAGTGGTAGGATGAGGGAGAAAATAGAATTTTTGAGACTTCCTAGAACAGGAAACTTTTAAACTGTATCTTGAAGAATAAGTAGATGTTCGTAAGTTGAGAACATGTATCATGTTAGACAGAGTGGCAAAAGCATGAACCCAGGGAAGGCCATAGTTTATTTGATGAATGTTTGTATAGTGGAAGGCAAGCTCATGGGAGGAGAAGCAGTTGGGGTGATAGAGAATGCTGGGAAGCAAAACTAAATAGGTGGGAAAACAAGAGTGGGTAAAGCCATTGGTCAATACTATGGGAATATATCCTCACAGATGACAGAAAATTATTAAACTATTTTTAAACGAAGATTAACAACATCGGTTTTGTTGTTTAGAAATAAAATAAAACCCTTTCAGATAAAAGTTACATCTCTTATCAAAATTGCCTGTGGAATGTAGTCATTAATAATAACCTTATTGTTTTACTTTCCAACAATCAATCAGCTAAAAGAACAGCTCTTCTATTTTCCGGAAAATATCATTTTTAATTTTGTGGTTCAAGAGGAGAGTGACATATCCTTGCAAATACACTTCGTGGTCTCAGGTAAATCCAAAGTTATCCTTGAGCCAAGTAAGACCAGTCAGAGTATACCATGTTACTGTCCAAAGTCTTCAGGTTTTTTTGCCATTATTTTTTCTCTAATAAAGACTAAGAAATTTGAGTCCTTTACTGTTTGATGGTAAAATCAAAAAGATAATCTCAGAATCTGCTGGTATCTTTGGTACCAGCAACAGAGCTGGTTTGTCTATGAAAATTAAGCAGAGAAGAAAAACTGGTAGCAGTAAGGAACTAAGGGCATCCTGATAATATTCAAGTGCATGATTCTAGAAATTTCTGAAGCAATACCCCTCAGCTTCTGATAATTTGGTAACATTAGTGATTAATTTCCTCGTTTGCTTTAAACTGTTTAAAGTTGAGTTTCTGTCACTTGTGGGAAAATATTTCTAACAGTGGTAGAAATACTCAGTTTAACCATTCATTAGCAGATTCCTTCTGGTATATTTGATGCACCAGAATTTATCAGGCATTTGATATCCATGTCCCTCTGGTTTAACGGAAAACTGGACACACAACTCCAAAAGCAAGAACAGTCTGTGTATCTTGTAGAGGGACTTGAAGAGGAATAAAGGGAGAACTTCCATTAAATGTTAAAATCAGGTCTTGGACACTAGATGATATGTCCCAAATGGACATGCTGATTGTTAGAAAGGCATTTGCAACTAAGAATACAGGTCAGAGAGATGAACTATCTACCACTACCATGTATATACTAATGTCTCCCTGGACCATTTTGGCAGCCATAGCTAACTGACAACTGCACTTGTTCACTAAACCTGACTGACTACTGCCTAGAATTCTTCATCAACAGCTTCCTAGTAAGCTGCTATTAATCATGTAGAGTTTGCTTGCAAGAGAAAATCTACTTGCCAGTCCTAGATTAGGTCAGTGATAGTTATCTTCAATAAAAAACAAAATCACTATGACCCCTTTTCTTTTCTCTATATAAAGGTACATCCTACTGCTGATTCAGACTGAGGTCTCCTTTCAGGAAGTCTATCTTTCTTGTATGCTAGAGTGTCACTTTAAGCAGGGAGTCACCTTTCCCAGTGTGTGTGCATTTTAATCCTTCACTACAAACATTGGATGAAAGGATTTCCTTTTGGTGATAAAGAATTTCAGGCATCTGAGAGCAAATGGAAGAGTTATTTCAGGAAGACTTTCCCAGAGTCCCTGAGAGCCACCATGTGTTTGGGGCTAATCCGCCTTTTTCAGAAGTCATAATGCCTCTCTCCCACTCACCAGGCCCACTCCAGACAAAGAGACTTTGATAAAAGTCTGACCTGGTTCATTAAAGTATAATTCATAAAGACAAAGGCTGCACAAAGTTCATTTTACTTATCAGTTCAGAAGTCTATCAACTCTTATTTCAATATCCTTCAATACTCTGAAGTTAAAAACTGATATATATTTTCCACCCAGTATATTCTCTCATTTCTCTAAGCCAAAGTAGTTGTGAGGGAAACTCAATCAGCTGTTTCTAAAATATAATCTCCTGAATCCTTACAACAACTGTCAGGAGCCTGTTCTCTTACATAAAACACACACACACACACACACACACTCTCACACTCACGTGTGCACGCCTGTGTGCACACATGTATACACATATATACAGATGCATATATACAAATAAACACATATATATAAATAAATTAAGATTATGATAAAATAAGGAAATCATATTAATTTAATTTAATGTGCAAACACATTTATGTCATGGGTAGAAATCCTAAAATCTGCATGAAGGGAAAAAGCCTTCTCTTTCCCTTCTTTCATTAACTCTCATTGTACATTGTCTTTTTTCATGATGTCCTGAACACAGAAGGGGACTGCTATTCTGTATGGAAGCTAAGTTAGATGGCAGATATTTAATGGATTCTCTAAAAAGCTTGAGACTGATAGATCAGAGACGAAGGGCATTTTTATTCAAGAAATAGAAGTAACCAGAATTTGAGCATTTTCTTGCTCCAATTCCATAAGCCTAGTTCCCAAAAAGCAACTGCAAAAGGATCAGGTGACACGTGCACTTCTCATGGGTTAAATTGAAGAAAAGCAACCCTGAGTTTAGGGAACGCAAATCTTTTATAACAGAAATAAACCTGCCTAGGTAATTGTTTCAGAGGAGTTATATCATATCTTATTAATATCATTTTATCATTATTATATAAAGAAAAGCTGCCTTTTAATCTAAACAACGATACTCTCTTTATCTTCCATGGCTGAATGTTAAAAAAAAAAAAAATCATTGAAAAAATAGCACAGAACAGCAGCGTCTTTGCTCACAGGACAAGTAAAAATGAAGAGACACATGGAGAATTACCTCCCAACAGATGTATACAAAAAATTCTTATTTGTTAGACAGTATGATTTTACCCTTATTGAGAGTAATGTTAAGTCTAAAATAATAGTGATCAATAAATTTTATCATAAATGTTTCATTGAGGAATTGTTGAGGGTAATAGCAGAGAACTATTATCATGTAACTGGTAGATACTATCAATATATACATTTCTAAAATATCAGATCAAAAGGAAATAGTTGCCATTTTATCCTTACCTTATTCCAAGAGTAATACACATAAAAATGGGAGAATTTAATTATTAGGTGAACAGTTTTGTCTATCTAAAATCAGTCATTTAAAAATGACATAGTTCATATTGGACATGGGTTTGTCTCTTTGACAACTGTGTAAAAAATACAAAAATTGTATGTGAGCCAGAAAACCACCTTCGTTTTAGATAAAATAATTGACTAAAATAAACATCATAAATTTATGCTACAAAATGACAAGTTTCTTTGGATTGTATAATCTAAACTATAATCAAGTAGTAGTTGAATAGTGGGCTTTTGCTAACTAAAAATAAAATTTGACACACCACCCTGTAATATTGAATCAAGTGATTGAAGTAATTCCAATCTTTGGACTATAAATTCATCAGGTTTGTAAATGCCATCACCCATGCTTGGGACTCATAGAAAAGCTCTGCTCACAGTTCAAGCTCAGGCTCTGATCCCATTTCCAGGTTTATTTTTGCTTATGAAGGACCTCACCTCTCTCTGCAGGCGCAAATTGAGTCCTGCTTGCCTTGAGAACTGCAGGGTTCTACCTTTTCTAGGCTGGCACTCATGTAGGAGACCCTAGAAAAGAGAGCTTTTTCAAGAACTGCCATGAAATTAATATAAATTGTTTGACTTGTATACCAACCCCTTGCCCAGCATGAACTCGATCCAAGGCCACACGTGAGCTCCATGCTATTATTTATGAATGTATCCATGGTTTCAAGGCTCTAAATACTCCACACTCTCACAGTTTTCTCTGATTTCTGGGCTCCTGATTTGTCTATTCCTTTCCAAACATCCATCAAAAGAACCGTACACTGGGTTATTACAGTTCAATTGAAGGCTTCTGCAGAGGCAAAGCTGTTATGCTTTAGAATGAGCCCACATAAGTAGCTGTCCAGATATTTCCTTTCTGCCATGCTCCTTGTATATTGCACAGAATGACTAAATTTTAGTTTATACTAATGTTTCACTTGTCATCAGGTTGCTCTGTGCTTTGTACTAACAGTTTCTTCATTCTTCCTTGGTGCACATAAATCTTCACTTTCTCCTGATCATCCAATTTCAAGTTATTCTTCTTGAGTGAGTATTCCTGATCAGCAAATCGGGCCATTTCCAGCATGGAAGAACACCCACATGCCCTGCACCCTTGAAAGGTGGTGGTGCCATGGCTCCTTCCACATTGCGGGAACACCACAACAGCATGCTGGGAAATGACCACTTTTGTTTTCTCTCTGCTTCCTGCCTGTCTGAGCAGCAAGTGTACAAGACCCAATGAACCCAATAAATGTGGTACTGGTTTGTTTTTCTCTTCTGTGGAAAGCCGTAATTAGTTTGTTTTTTTTTTTTATACAGTGTAAAATGAACAAGATGGATTAGAGTGGTTGCTTCAAGTAATTATGTAATTAAGATGCGCGTGCACTGCTAAGTGAATTCATAATCTTTGGGAAATTCTTTTTAACTATGACTAGTGCATAGTAAGCAAGGTTTTAACTTTTAAAATCTCAATGATTGTTTATTATTTTTTTCTTTTACATGCCAAATTAGACATTATTGACATGTTGGCCTACAAATTTTCCTGTTTATATTTAAATTTCAGTTGGCATAAAATGCCCCAGAAAGGTTCATGATCAAGTATGAAAATCTGAACTACCTAAAGAGCACTTGTTAAAAATTGCCTCAATACACTTATTGAAAGTAATAGTCAACAGCTTGTATTTTCTGTACTTGTAATTTCTAAGAGCATGCTACAAATTAAATCTGTATGACCTAACAATCACATTCTCTGAACATTCAAATTAATTACATTGCTGCAAATATACTGCAGAAAGCTATAGCACTATGAAATTCAAAAGTGCATAACAGGTTTATTTGCTTTATAATGTGCTTATTCAAATTGTGCTTATTATAATTTTCTTTAATTTATAACACTTGTGGTTTTTGAAATGAGCCATCATCCCATCCTAATTTGTCTTATCCTACTACCTAAATACAGTCAGGAATGAACATAGAATTTGTTCATTCAACACTTCTAACCAGCATTCAATAATCCATATCTAAGGAGCCAGAAAATATTCTAACATGTATCATAATTGTTTTTGTACATGCTTTATATTATCTCTGGACTCTATTTTATTGTCATCAGCTAAAGCATCTAATACAAGTGATTTGAACCTGGATATACAGGTATTTGTTGAAGGGAGGGATGGAGGAAATGAAGTAAGGAAGAGAGGGAAGAAAGACAAGCTTAGGATTTTTTATTCATGAATTTGCACATTATCAAAAATTAAATATAAGCTTAATTGTAACTAGGCAAGGCTATCATAAAAAGCTTCCAATGAACACCGCACTTTGATTTTTGCAGTCAAATCATTAAATTACTTAATTCCTTCTGGATAAAATTACTTTTAGAAATTAAGACTATGATGTTAAATACTTTAATGTCAGAGATAGGTTAAGTTAATGGAAATGCTTTCTTATTTTAATTTTCTCTACTTTGCAAACATATTTAAGATTCACTAAAGTAACCCATATTTTCTCCAAATATGAAAGAATTCCATCACTATTTCCAAATATTTTTGCTCAGCTTTGACTTAAAAAGAAGTACTATAAATACCAATATTTTTACTAAAGACGATCAAGTTCTTTAATAACTATTAATTTTGACAAAAAGATATTTCTTTCATTTTTTACTCCAAAGATTTCAGGTCATCAAAATGAAGAATATTTTCTTTCTTTCTCTTATCTTTGAGGCTTTTTATCTTTCTTTTATACTTGTAACTCTGGTTTTGGAAATGGCATCTTGTGATTAGCTTCAAAATCAGCATCGTTCTCATAGGTTCCACTCAAATTACCTTTATATTGACCATTTCTAAATCTCAATTTCAAACAGTGTTGTTTCCACCAAGCTCCAGTAATGCAAATTACCTAATTAACATTACAATTCAAACATAATGTTATTTTCACCTAAAGCTGAAATCAAACTCCTGTCCTCCTCCCACCCCCATCTTCCTATTTGGATCAGTGGTACTTATATCCCTAGTGACATATGCTCGAAATAATTCCTTACCCTCCTTCTCCCTTCTGTGCAGTGGCAACCACATTATTCTCAATTCTTCTGGCATTATACTTTTCTTGGGAAAGATCTGGAATCACAGATGGAAAACTATGTGATGTTTTAAGGTGTGAACATATCATTTATGCAGCTTCTCCTGTTTTAGGAAAGTTAGATGCTGACTCAGAAGAAGAAGCATGCCATTTAAAGCAAAGTTCAAAAATCATAATATGACCTATGACCTTGTGTATCAAGTGATCATGACTATTCAAGTAAGTACAACATTGAGAAGTTGTAACATAGTCTCAGGTCAGCAGCACGGTGCCACAAAGTCCTTCTGTATCTCTTTCAGTATTTACATGTGTTCATAACAATAGATGAAACTTAACATCTTTTAAGCTACATCAAGAGTTAGGGAGGATGTCAGCCATAATATTACTCTCTTTTCAAGTTCAATTCATAATCATCAGCTGCTGATTGTTGCAGTATATTACAGATGATTAAATATGTATCTGTGGACATGAATTATTCCAGTTTGTTTAGATTTTCAGGGAAAGCCAATATTTCTAGGAGTTCATCAAATCCCGTGATGGCTTCTATAATCAGTACACAATGTGTGGGATGTTTATCACCAAGCAAATTTACTTGAATTCTTATTTTCAGTCAATTTTCCAGTAGTTTATTTTACTCTACTCTTGGATTTAAAGCAAAACAAAACAAAATAATAGTCCCATTATTTTCTGAGCATTCTTAGGCAATACAGAGTTCAATAGTGATATTTAAGGCAAAAATGCATGCTAATTTTTTGAAAAAAAAAATAGAATGTTGAGTTTCATAAAATAATCAGCACTTTGATCTCCATTCAAAGATATTTCTCCTGTACCATAGTTAAAGGAAGAGGGAAATGGTGCACTTCTTCCCTTTAGCTCTTTCTGCTTCTTCCTCAATTGCTGTTACTTCTGTTCTTCCAGGTTTGGGGCAGGAGGAAATGAAGAGAGAAAGAAGGACCAGGAAAATCTTTATTGGGCAGGCCCAGTGCAAGCAGGTTTCATTCTCTGAGTCTGAAAGCTGTTTGAAGTAGACTCTCCTACTTATATGCTACTAGACTTTCCAAAACCTTCTTCCTTCTCTTTGTTCATCAGTAGGTTTTTCTGACTTATGGTTCATTTATATTCTGGCCACTTGGTGCTTCTGCAGATTTTCAGAAACAAAGGTCAAGATCCAGTGGTCTTTCCATGAGTAGCTATGTAGGGCTCTAAGAAGTGGGGGATAGGGCAGGAGGAAAGTAAAATATCCCAATGTGAACAGTTTTTCTCACTTGTCCTACTCATTAGCCAACTGAACCTTTTGGTAGGGAGAGAAAAATGACAAAAAGCAACATGCTGAGGAAAGACATTAAGGAATCAAGAATATAAAGAAAGGTTAGATTGGTCCTATAAGGAGTCACTTTTACGCAGCATAAACAAAGGAAATGATATAGTTCAAATTTTAGATTCACAGAGTAATTAAATATCCACTCCATTTCCTAAAAACTCTAAGGGTCTGTGAGTCTTTTTTCTCTCTAAAAGCTAGAATAATTTTTCCTCTACCAATAGAAACCTAGATCCTGCTTTTTTGCAGTCTCACTTAGAGATTAATGGCCAAGTGAAAAGCCTAAATGCTTTGGCTTTATCCATATTCACCCATGACTGTGTAATTCTGACCTAACTTGTTCACTAGCAGAATCAGTCTTACCTTCCATTCTATCTGTTACATGGCCTTTTAAAGCTAAAATTGCCTAAGACCTTTAATTTGACTTCCAAGCAATAGTTTGGAAAATCCCACAATGGCAAAAAAATTTTGGCAGCAAGAATGGAAAAGTAAGCTCTGTCAGGACAAAAGGACAGACCTAACCACTGAAAGTAATCAGACACTCTTCAAAGAACGTTTCTTCAAGTCAAAGCATGTAGTAGCTGGATAGAAATTCCATACCAGTCAACTCTCTTAGAAGGTTAAAATTACACCAATTCAATATCAGAGCTTTCAGTGCAGTGTTGATATTGAAGTGTGATGTTTAATTCAAAAGGATAGAATTTTCCAGTATAATTAAATCCAAAGCTGTAGCTAATGTGAAAGATAAAAGGGGCATTTGGTTATCCTGGTATTGTTACTCAGAGAATATGTTCTCTTAAAGTGTTCAAGGTATTCAGAAGTAAATTGATGACAAAAGATTTGTCTACCAAAAGTGAGTGGGGTGGGTAAGGAGAAAGAGGACTGGTAAAAGGCAGGAAGCAGATTAGAAGAAAACTAAAGTAGACCTTTAATCTCTTTTCTATACTTTTCATTTTGTATTGTTATAATAATAAAGAGCCTGAAAATGTGCTTATTCATGAAATTATCAGAAATAAATATATAAAAAGCAAAGCAAAAATCCAATTTTTTTTTTTTTTATTGTCTAACACCAAACTATCAGCTCAGAAACAACTTCCAGAAGACACAAATAATCAGGCACTTATGTGAGCAAACGTGACCTGTGTCTTACAGGGCTGCAATGTGCCCAAGGCAGCAGAGCATTCGTTAACCAGGGCCAACTGATAGCCAGTCAAGGCCGTCAAACAAGGAGGTCTAGAAAGCTACAGTTCTGGATGGGGACTTATGCTTCCTCTGATGGTAGATGATATTTAAGTAGTGTTGTGTTATTTATATTTATATGCTTTTTCTTCTGTCTTCATATGATTCATTTATTTATATCCAGACCCTAGGGACTGTTAGTCACTATAGTCTATGCTCAGCTGTGTTTTAGCAGATAAATCAATTATTTAATAATAATTAGTTATTTGACAATGCTCACAATGAAAACTAAAAACCCTACCTTTATATGGAAAAACAGGAGACAGCATGCTCAATTAACTTGCCCAAGGCTATTTCATACAGCTAGAAAATATCAAAGGCAAGAACTGAGTATTTGTCTTATTTAAGTTAGTGTCCATGCTCAAGTATCCCTGTTGTTTGTCTTTTCGCCTGTGGGTGTTGGCCTCGTCTCAGTGTTTCTCCTGTCTTGCCTGTCAAAAGAAAAATGCTCTTTTAAACCAACACTCACTTTAATTTTTCTTCCTGAATAATTGGGACAACTTCCACTACTCACCTAGTAAATTGTATTTTTAAAGAAGCTGCTTAAATATCTAGAAGGACATGGCCTAATTCTATCAAAAAAACTTCCTGCCTCTATGGAAAGGGGGCATACAGGCAAGTGAAATAGTTGGGGCTAGTTTTTATCTCCTATTCCATTATGTGAACAGAACGGGCTTCTTTCTCCTATACATTCTTCCTCTTTAGGACTGTGATTTCCACCAAAATTTATACCTTGGGAGGATGACAGCGACAACGATGGGTGGCAAGATTAAATGTCCTGCATAGTTGTTGAACAGTTATTCTTTATTTAATATTCTTCTCGGTATGGAAGATCCAATTCAAATATGTTTCATAAAATCAGATAGAAAATAACATATGCATCTCAGGCCTGGGAATAGCTCCTATTGACAAATCAATTTAAATCAAGTAAGTTATTCTCCTTAGAAAATCATCCAAAAATACAATTGTCTTACCTCTGCCCTTTTATCACCACAAATGAACTGGCAACCTTAGAAATTTATGAATTTTATTTATGATATATATCCTAATTGAGTTATTTTACCTCATGACCTAATTGTTTGCTGTCGTGCTCCATAATACCAAGTGTTCTGTCAAATTCAGAGGTCCTCTGGCCCTGTGATGTGTCCTGTGTGACACCCTAACTACCAAAGCCCCAGGTGCCTAGAGCGTCAAGGGGAACCTTACCTGCAGTCACCCCCTGAAATAACGCACATGACTGAGCCATCAGTCTTTAATTTTTTCTCTTTGCTTTTCCCCCACTCTAGTTTCAGTTAAAAATCATCTGGCATTCATATGACATTATCAAGCTTGTGATATTATGAATACCATCTAAAGAGTTTCCATATTTTGAAACTTCTCAGTGGATTAACTCCCATGTCTGGAAAATTAACTCCCTTTCTAGGCTCTTTTTGTCTCTCATAGCTAACATTCACACAATTGAATGAGCCTCACAATTAAGGCTGCCGAAGTCAAAGGATCTATCTAGAGTGGAACTGGATAACAGTAATGATATGCAATGTTAATAATTTTACCTAACACTTACTGAGTATTTACTGCATGCCAAGCAATAAGAAGTTCCTTTCTTCCCCCATGGAATCTTACAAGGGTCTATTAATTCTAATGACATTTCAGAAGTGGGAACAAATGCACAGGGAATCCAGGTCATCTGCCTGGCATTACACACCCTGCAAACCAGCAGAGTGGAGATTTTAACCTAGGCAGCCTTAGTCCAGAACCTGCTTTCTTAACAATGTTGCAAACTGCCTGTGCTTGTTTGGTGGACAAACCTGAGAAAGCAGAATGGTGGGCAACAGAGCAAGTGAGAATAGACAGATTTAAGATGAATAGTGTTAGCATGTCTGGAACCTCTGTGGTTATTTTAAAAGAATAAAAGTTAGCATGAAGAGGATAGCAAAGATAACGTTTCAAGATGGTAAATTCATTTTACTCAATCTAAGGGTGCATAATTTAAACTGATCTATGTAAGTGATTGACAACATAACTAAAACTCTTGGCCTCTGGGAAAATTGCTAATGTGGTTCCAGATGCTTAGAAGATGTGTTCCCTGGATTAAGTCAGACAGAGTCCCCTAGGTGAATTAGTACCATTCCGTGAATCAGACTCCAAACATTAGACTATGGACTATATTTTTATTTATTAAGCAACTATGAAAAACAAAGCTGCAGAGAATTCCCAAAGTATCACTAAACAATGGAAAAAAGCCCAAATGCTGTTTTGTTCACATTCCAGCTTTCCCACACACTCCTCATCTTCTCAAACTACAAAATTGCTATTCATTCCCATGTTGACTTCAGTGCAATGCGGTAATCTGCAGGGATCATTTTCTTTTAGGAGCAAATAGCAATGAAGCTTGCTGCTTAAATCTTCTTTCCATTGATGCACTTGAGTATTCAAATTGCACAGTTAAAAATAATGAGCACTTAGTACCATTTTCTGTCTGCATCAGTGTTCGCTTCCATTATCAAAGACCAGGCATTTCATTCTGAGCTTCTCAAATGAAATAGAAGAGAGTTTTACCTGTTTTTCCTTTTTTTATCCTGGTAATTCCTTGGTTCTCCCAAATCTTAGCCCAACTACTCTTTGAAGCTTGTTTGATTTCTTTAAATGAAAACAGCTCCTTGAAGCTGTCTCAGCAGTAATGCCTTCTGCTTACTTTTAAAAGAGCTGTCAAAGTAAGTCCACAACATAAGTGTTTTCCTCTATCTTCCTCCAAATCAGTGATACTAGTTTCTTCTGCTGTGAAATTCTTTATACAACAGTAAAGATATGATTAGCATATCACACTTGTAGCTCAATGTGTGATTTGTTCATCTGCCAAGTCAATAATTTCCAGTCAGAAGTGCCACCGTGAAAAAAAAAATTAAAAATAAACTTGCTGATGTTCAGTGACCCAGGCTTTACCCAACCATTAATCCTCGGTATTAACAAAGATTTCACCTCAGAAGTCTCATTTATTTTTTTTTTAAATATATATTTTTATTGTTATTTATGTCTTTTACATTTTGCATTCCCCTTGGGTAGCCCACCACCAATTCACCCGTGATCCATCTCCATGGCCCCTTGTGTTCTTTTCTATTCCATTTTGTGCCCTTTCCCTTCCCTCCCTCCGGCTCCTTCCTCCCCCCCTCCCCCCCCACTGATTGTCTCTCTCCCACCCGGCCTCCCTATAGTCCTGTTATAAGTGAAACCATTCGATATTTTTCTCTTTCTTTCT
>PVIJ01015105.1:0-37792 GCA_004024925.1 Scalopus aquaticus
ACCCGTATGTTCATTGTGGCACTGGTCACAATAGCAAAGGTATGGAAGCAATCCAGATGTCCAAAAATAGATGACTGGATCAAGAAGATGGGGTACATATACACAATGGAATACTATTCAGCATTCAAAGAAGATAAACACATGCAATATGCAGCGACATGGATGGTATTAGAGGGGATCATACTCAGCGAAACAAGCCAGAAAGAAAGAAAAAAATACCGAATGGTTTCACTTATAACAGGACTATAGGGAAACCAAATAGGAGAGACACTTGGGGGGTGGGGGGAGGGGGAGGATAAGGGCACAAAATGGAGTAGAAAAGAACAGAAGGGACCATGGAGATGGATTACGGGTGAATGGGTGGTGGGTTACCCAAGGGGAATACAAAATGTAAAAGATATAAATAACAATAAAAATATATATTAGAAAAATAAATAAATAAATCTTAAAAAAAATAAAATTGCTTGCATGAGTTAGGGAAGTGGAGACAAAAAAGTAAAGGATTTAGGAGGAAAGCATTCTTCATAATAATAGTTCTGAAAGTGCTATTAGTATTCTATTGGTTTTCCAGCTTCTAGAGGCACTCACATTCCTTGGCTGGTGACTTCTTTTTTCGATTCAAAGCCAGTCATGAGTGGTTGTGTCTTTTGATATCACTTCACCTTGACAGTGACTCTTCTGCCCCTGAAGGACCTTAATGACTATACTGGATCCACCTAGATAATCCAAGATAATCTCCCCATTTTAAGGTAAACTGATTAACACACTTAATTCCATCTGCTACCTTCATTCCTTTTGCCATATACTGTAATATAGTCCTAGGTTTGGGGCATTAGGATGTGGGCATCTTTGAAAACTGCCTACATACATTATGATCCCATTTATGCAAATCTGGATGCATATATACATAAGTGACAAGTGGAAGATGCTATCAAAATGTTATCACAGGCAGTAAAATTTGTCTACTCTTTTCCTCTCTCTCTCTCTCTATACACACATACACACACACACACACACACACACACACACACACACACACACTCATATTAACAAAGCTAGTTTTGTTGATGAAAATGATCAACTTGCAGTCGATGAGACCTAAACTCCCTGAAATATCTGAAGTACTGGGCCCTGAAGATCTGTGGGAAATGGAAAGATACAGTCTCACAGGAACTGTGTATCCACTGTACCTCCCTCCCACCAAACCCCTGTCTTCTGTACATAATAGGAAATACTGAGCCAAGGCAATAGAAAGACTCCCATCTGTTAATAATCCAATAGAGAAATGCAAAGCCAAGCGTAACTGGCTGATAATTGTGTAGAATCTATTTTGCAGTGGAGCCACATGGAGCTGAGGAGGGCAAGGGGAAAATAAAGGCAGCTATGAAGGTCTCAGAATATATATCCCAAAGGAAGTCTCTTGCTCCTACTCTCACCAAAGCATCCCCCAAAATGTCTACTCATTTTGTCACCCTCCAGCTAACCCTTTCCATATTACACTGGTCAAGAAATTTTTACAAAAGTCATGTTACTGAAATAAAATTAGTCATTTCCTATCAATTTGTATGTGCTCAACATGAATATGACAGTCAAATTCTAATTTTGGCTTCAGGTTTTTTTTTGTAATTTGCAATAAATTGATGTTTACATCACGAAATGCATGCCAATAGTAATAGGCCTATGGTTAATACCTGTAAAAAATCAAGTCATACACTACTTCTTAGATTTCTTTGCTTGTCTCTTGTACAGCTGTTCAAGAGCATCTCTGGGGAGTGACCAGCAGTAGTCAGCCAGCATTGTAGTGGACCATTTTCCCTGGTATCTTTGTTCCATTGATGCGATATCTTGATGAAAATGTTTACCATGTTCATCACTAACCATACCGCAGTTTTCAGGGAGGAAATACATATGGGAATGAAGGAAGTGGATCTTTAGAGACATATTGCAGCCAAGTTCTGATAATGCATCAGCATGTCTTCCACTAGTTCCTTGTAGTTTTCTGCCCTAACATTCCCAAGAATGTTTGTAGACATTAGGTGAAAAGCATTCCATGCTTGTTTCGCATCACCCTGCAGCAAGTTGTTGAATCGGTCATCTTTGAGGAGCTCACGAATCTGAGGACCTACAAGAACTCCCTCTTTAATCTTTGCTTCACTGAATCAAGGAAATTTTTCATGCAGTTATAGGAAAGCTGGCAAGGTACGGTCCATGGCTTTCACGAAATTCTTCATCAAACCTAGTTTGATGTGAAGGGGTAGTAGCAAGATTTTGTGAGCCTCGACCAGAGCTGGGTGCTGGATAGTCTCATTTTGTCTGTGAGTCTATTCCTTCCACAAGTAGTGCAATCCATTTGCTTGGCTATCACACTCACAGAAGAAGCACATGTATTTTGTATATCCCTGCTGTAGTCCCATTAAAAGGGCAACGTGCCAGCTGTACTTGATATACTCGGTGGAATTCAGTAGCTGCTTTAAGTTATCGTATGTCTCTTTCATGTGGCCAGCATGTGCTACTGGAATAGATGGAAGATGTTTTCCATTGTGCAAAAGCACAGCCTTAAGACTCAGTTTCAAAGTCTAGAAATAGACTCCATTCTTGTGGGTCATGAGTGATTTCTAAGGCATTCATGAGGCCCTCAATATCAGAACAGAATACCAGTGTACTTTCCTTTCTGAAGAAAGGCTCCAACTACTGGTGGCACTTTCTATATAAAGTAATTGTGACATCTTCTTCTAGAAGATTTCATTGTTGGAGTCTTGATCCTAGCAGTTCTGCCTTGTTCTTGGATAAGTCCAAATCACGAACCAGGTCATTTAGTTCTTCCTGTGTTAGTTTGTGTGGGGTTGATGATGCACCACAGTGAAAATCTTGATCACTGCATGCTGATGAACAGGAGAAGAACAGGTCGGGTCACCCTTGTCCTCATCAGATGAGTCAAGAGAATATTCTGCTGGAGGTTCTGGAATAGGAAGTCCCTCACCATGTGGAACTGGTCTCAATGCAGACGGAATGTTTGGGTAGACTATTCTCAACTTCTTTTGCTTCATTATTAAGCCAGAAAGATGAGGAACCAAACAGAAGTAACAATCTTTTATGTGGTTGCTTGGCTCTCTCCACACCACGGGGACTGTAAACAGCATTGATGGTCTTTTGCCATTTAACCACTGTGAAAGCTGTGTTGTACATGTAGCACAGTATATATGCAGGGCCCAAGGCTTGTCTTGGTCACCAACCTTGCATCCAAAGTAAAGATGATAAGCCTTCTTCACTTGAGAAGTGATACTTTTTTCTGGTTGGCAAATGTCACTTCCCCACCAATACAGCAGAAATTGTCCACACTATTAACGTACTACTGTTAATAGGCATTACTGTTTTGTATTGTGCCTAAATGGATAAAATAATAACAGTTCTATGGAACAGTAGTTTAAACTGTCTCGTACAAAGTCTGAAATATTTTCAATGCTCAACCTTTCTGACAGGGTTTTATCTAGTGCACTGCTGACGTCAGCTTACTTCAGCAGCCACCTGGCAATAGTATTGCATTGCATCAGAAAATGAAGCAATCAATTCTGGATGATGTGTGCATGATGGTATTATGCAATGCGATGCAATATTACATCATTCTAGGCTGATTTAGGATGTCGTTGCAGTCGCACTGGATAAATTTACACGGTGAAACATATAAAATGAATTCTATGAAATATCTTCAAACGTGAGCTAATAAAAATTTTTCAGGGTTATATTCATGTTCAGCACACACACTACAGATTAGGGCATTTTAAAGTCAGTAACGATTTCATTGTTGACCAGTGTTATCAGTCACATGCACATCCCTCTCAGCTTCTCCATTTCCTGGCCCCAGGGGGTTGGCACAGTAGTCCTCCAATAGCATCCTCTCCCCATTAAGAAGACAATCTGTAATATCAACTTTCCGTGAATCATGCGGTATTTATTGGGAGTTCAGTGAAACACTTGATTCTGTGGTCAAAACTTGGGGATCAAGAACAAAAACAAAATTAAATTCATAGTTTCTTTCTCTGCATAATACTGCAGAGTCCATAATGTGCTAATACGCACTGCCATGCACTGCCATACTCCAAGATGTTGCTATAGAAAACAGTACATCCACCTGAATGTGGAATCATTGAAAAGGATAACTGGTAAAATTAATGTTCCACATTGTTGGAAACAGTGTTAAAAACCAGTGTGTGATGATAGGACATATTAAAGATCTAATCTTGGTGTTCCCCAAAGCATTAATGACCGTCTAATCTGACTCTTTTATCTTAAAGCTGAATAAAGGAACAGAGAGAACAAATGCTTTGCCTGAAGTCCCACAACAGTTAATGGCAAAGATGGGAGTCTCTTTGTAGTATTCACCCCCTAGCTCACTATTTTACACCATCTCAGGTTAACTTTATCATATATAAAAAGAAGACACAACCATCATGGCAAATATGTGATAGATCACAAATTATCCCTGGACACTTCAAGCCTTATCTAACTTGGAATACTGACTTCGTTATTTCTTGAAGGCATTTCAGACACCAAGGTAGAGATGACTTGAATAGTTTTTTTGATTTGTGATGGTGTTGAGACAGTGTAATACCCCTTCAAGGTTTCATCTTTCAACCTTCTACTTGGGACAAGAATTTCATCTATGGCAGTCCAGAAAGATTTTAAGAGCTACTTTATTAAAGTTTGATTGATATACAACAAACTACACAGAATTAATATAGTACACATTTATAATGTGATATATTTTGATGCATATATACTGATGAAACTATTGCCACAAACAACAGTAAGCATGGCCATCACCCACAAATGTTTCTCTTTGCCCCACTGTAATCCCGCCTTCACTCCCTCCTCATCCCCCACGCCCAGCAACTACTGACCTGCTTTCTATCATTATAGATTAGTTTACACTTTCAGGAGTTCTAAATAAATGAAAACACACAAAGTACTTTTTTTTTCCAGTTTCCTTTACTCAGCATAATAATTCTGAAATCTATTCATATTTGTTGCCTGCATCAACAACTTACTCATTCACTGCTAAGTAGTATTGCATTGTGTGTGCATATAATCTAATTTGTTTAGCCATTCACCTGCTGAACTTTGGGCTTAGATCCAGTTTTGAGCTACTACAAATAAAACTGCTACAGACACTCATGTCCACATGCTTTCTTTTCTCTTAGGTGAAAATCTAGGAATGGAATGTCTGAATAATACACTGGTACATGGTTGGCATTTAAGAACATACCAAACATTTTTCTGAAGCGTTTCTTTTCCCAACAGGTGTGTGTGAGCGTTCCAGTTTCTCTACATCCTTATCAACATTTGGTAAAGCTTACTCTTACTAATTTTAATCCTTCTAATATGAATTAATGGTACATCATTATGGTTTTTTAAGTACTTATAGCAGCTCCACTTTTATATTATTTCTTGTGACAAACTGCTGTCACCCATATTTTGTTTCTCTGTTCACAATGTGCTTATCTATTCCTAGTTGCTTTTAGTATTTCATCATTGGTTTTGAGGAATTTTATTTTTTTAAAGATTTATTTATTTAGGCATACAAGAACTGGGGTGTAGGCCAGAGGTGTGTGAGGGTGAGAGGATTCACCAGAGACAGGGTGGGGAATAGAACAGGAGGATCTACTGAAGTACACTGCTGAGGGGAGCAGTGGGTGAGGCAGGAGAGGTCTGCTGCACCATGTGGGAAGCTCCCTGGCTCAGGGTTCAACTTGTACTGCAGTGGTTATGGACAGCTTCACAGTGCTGCGACTTAACCCGTTGCACCACGAGGGAGGCCCATGTTTTGAGCAGTTTTATGATGGTGTATCATGATGTAGTTTTCCACTTTCGCACTTGGGATTCATTCAGGCTTATTATCTGTGGGTTTATGGTTTGCTTCAAAATTGTAAAATATTCTACATTATTCTTTAAACAAAACTCCCTCTCCTTTTTTGCTGACTTGAAATACATGTATTTCTACAGCTTATTGATATTCTTTTTATTAACATTTTTTTCTTGTGCTTCATTTTGCGTAATTTCTTTTGTTTTTTTCAAGCTCAACAGTATTTTCTTCTGTGATGCTTACTCTGGTATCAATTCCTTCTAGTGTATAGTTTTCATTTCTAACAAACCATAGTTTTCTACCCTAAAAGTTTGAGCTGACTCTTTTTTTATCTTCCATGACTCAATAATGTGTTCAATCTTTTTCTGTATTATGAACATATGGGATACAATTATAACAATGTTCTAATGTCCTTGTACACTAATGTTATCTATTTCACTTCTGAAGCAACTTAAAATAATTACCTGATGATTTGGGCTTATATAAGACCATTGTGAGTTTTACATTTTGCTATTGGATATTTTTGTATTCCTATAAATATTCTTGAGTTCCTTTCTGTGATACCATTAAATCACTCAGAGAAAGTTAATCCTTTCTGTTCTTGGTTAAAAGTCTTTTAGGGTTAATTTTACCATCCTATTAAAGTAAAACCCTTTTGACTACTCTCCTTGACATCAAATTAATTATATTTTCTACTCTATTTGGTGGAAAAAAACATTAATCTTGTCCCTGTATATATCAGCCCCAGAAGGTGTTTATTAATTTCAGGTGATTCTTTCCTTAATGTGGAGTAATTTATTCACATGCATATACATCACATTTATATAAATACTTGAGGGCACTATCTTCGGATCTCTAAAGTTCTCATTTTCTGCAATTCTCTCCCTCCTATATTCTGTCTTATGAACCCTAACTACCTTAGTCTCTGACTCTTCAGTCCATCTCTTCAACTCGTGGAGTCCAGCAGACACAGTCAAAATTTCTTCTTCTGTGCTGCAAACTAGAAACTCTCCCAAGGCAGTAAGCTGCAGCAATTTTAGAACTTATTTCATATTTTTCCTGTCCCACATGGATCATAATCCTTTGTAACTTTATGCCCAGTATCTTGAAAACTATTGTTAGATAACATGTTTCTATTTTGTTGGTGGTAGGGTAGTTTTTTTCCGGTGGGAGGGTGAATCTGATTACTTTTAGTCTGTACGACAAGAGCATCCCTTATTATATTTTGATTAAGCTGTGCTTCCTCAGTTTTTCATTAGCTTTTTAAAAACTGGGTGTTTTTCTTTTTTAAAAAAGATTTATTTTATTTATTTATGCATACAAGAACTAGAGTCTAGGCCAGAGGTACAGGGGGTAAGAGGACTCATTAGAGACAAAGTGGGGAACAGAACAGGCAGATCTACTGAAATACACTGCTGAAGGACACAGCAAGTGAGAAAGGAGAGGTCTACTGCACTATGTGGGTTAGCTCCCTGTCCAGGGATCAAACTTATGCTGCAGTAGTTGGTGATAATTAGATAGCATTGAGACTTTAACCCATGTGCCACCAGGGAGCCCCCCCCAAAAAAAAAAAAACCTGGGTGCTTTTCATGCAGTTATTCTTCACCATTATACTTCTCTCGCTGGGGTGTTCTTCCCAAAGTTTCAAATAGACCTACATGTTAATGATTCTCAAATTTCCATCATCATCTCACTTCATCTTCTAATTTCTAGATCTGTCTAACCAATGACTTATTGGTCACCATTTGCTAGATCTCCCAGAAGATGCTTCAATTCACATGTACAAAATAGATAACCCCCTCCTACATGTTCTGCCAGCCTTATTTAAATCTCCTTGTAGAATCCATTGCACCTTCTAAAACTACTTATTTTTATTGCTCCTTAAATTGTTAGCAGAGGTTATGTTTTTGTCATTGCTATCTTCCAGCACCTAGCACAGCTCCTGACACTGAAGAGCTTCTTAATAAAAATGTCATATTAAATTAAGCCTCACATATAAGGAGATCTGTCACAGGCATGGGAGAGAAATAGCCCAAGTCAAAAGCTATCACTGCTGAATAGGACAGATCCTTCTCTTGGAAATGATGATTTGGGAAGACGACTCAGTTTGGGGGGACTGGCTGACTTCCCATCTTTGACCACTGTGAAGGAGATACCTGGGGATAAGGAAGAATGGGACAGTAAGTGAAAATAATGTAAGAAAACCAACTTTCCAGGTTCCTAAATGCTAAACTTTACCCTCTTAAAGCTGTGTCCAAATTAACCACTCTTATTGTTCCTTTCTGTGCTAGATGTGCTTATACAAAATTCATTACACAGAGCTTCTGAAGCGTTTTTGAGTAATTTTACATGAAGATGTTTAATTTCATCAATCGTATTATAAATTTCAACTGGACAAAACTAATTTTCTTTTTTTTTTAAAGATTTATTTTATTTATACATACAAGCTGGGGTACAGGCCAGAGGTGTGGGGCGGCAAGAGGGATCACCAGAGACAGAATGGGGAACAGAACAGGCAGATCAGAAATACACTGCTGAGGGGAGCAGCGGGCAAGGCAGGAGAGGTCTGCTGTGCCATGTGGGATTCTCCCCGGCCGGGCGTCGAACTCGCGTCGCCGCTGCTGACAGCTCCACAGCGCAGCGCTTAACCTCTGCACCACCTGGGAGGCCCCAAAACTCATTTTCTTAGTAGCTTTCAGAGTCTTTAAAAGCAAAGACCATATCTCTTTATCAAACTAGGTGCATACCAGGAATTAGAACCATGGTTCTTTGTTCCTCCCAGAGAAAAGCAAAATATAAAAATATTAATTATAAATACAAGGCATGAAGATGCAGGACTGGCTTGGGGTACTGCAGTCCACATCTTGTCTTATGCCTCATTTTTGCCACACTTCCCCTATGTATGCTACAACCATGCTCCAATAATATGGGGTAGCTGGGCTCTTTCACATTGGCAAGCCCACTTCAATTTTGCGTAAAGCTTATTTGCCAGGGAAATTTTGGCTCAGCTTCTCTATATGCAGACTGTCTGGCAGATCATGCTTGTCTCTTTAGGGAAAGTTCTCTGTATACTGTACCTCTGTTCATAGTAGCTGGGCAGATTTAGAGTTAACAGAGATTTGGAGTGCAGGCCAGACAGGTGTGAAGCCCTCTTCTAGCAACCCAAATATTAGAAAACCCTTTCAATCACCTTGTCGGGTGCCCTGGTCTGGTTCCTCTCAGAGAGGGCGCTGGGATGGATCAGCCTTACTAAATCTAAGACCCCATGTTTCAAAGAGTGTGAAGTAATTAGATCTGCCATAGGAGACTACTGTTATAAAGAACAGTCTAACTTCTCATCAACCACACTGTGCTCACATCCTGTTCTAATAAGGTTTAATAAAAATTTCCAAACTGAAGCTGCAAGGGCAAAGAGTCTTAAATTAAAATTTAACAATCACGTTTAATAAATTAAACAACTCTGAGTTGCCCAAATTGACAATTAAAAAAAATCATGATTGCCAGTGTTGGGAAAGGTGTGAAGAAACAGCAATTGTGTATTCTTAAAATAAGTATAAATGGAGACACTGCTTGTAAAGGGAATTCAGTCACTTCTATCAAAATCTAATGTGACTATGCCTTTTGACCCAAGAATTTCAGTTCTAGCTATGTGTCCTTGAGAATTACAGTCACATGTGCACAATAATACATACTCAATAATGTTGTATTTGGAATGATTTTTAATGTTAAAGAAGTTATAAGCAATCTAAATCCCTGTTAGTAAGGGTTAGGATAAATTATTTTTATATCCACATTATAAAACACTATACTGTAATTCAAAACAATCAAGAAGCCCTTTGTTTTAGGACAATATTTGAGAGATATTGTTAAATAACAAAAGCCAACTAGTGGCTCTCTGGTGGCACAATGGGTTACATCTTAGCACTATGAAGCTATCTGCAGCCATTGCAGCACTAGTTTGATCCCCGGGCAGGGAGCTTCCCACACGGCACAGCAGACCTCTTCTGTCTTGCCCGCTGCTCCCCTCAGCAGTGCATTTCAGTCAATCTGCCTGTTCTGCTCCCCACTCTGTCTCTGGTGAATCCTTTCACCTCCCTAACACCTCTGGCCTACACCCCAGCTTGTATGCATAAATAAATAAATTTTAAAAAATAAAACACTATGGCTAGACTATCAACTTCATACAAAAACGAATAAAAAGACAAACAGAACACTGGAACTCTACCTCTATGTATGAAGTACATTTCTGTAACACATAACAGTAATCACGCTGAGAAAGTGACTATATAAGAAATGAGGGGGGTAAAGGATGGTAAAGAGAGAGTTTTAAATTTTATTCTACACTTGCTTTGAAATATTAATAACATGAAACAAGATTAAGAAAAACCCCATTCCTATGTGATATTCTTAAAGAGATGGGGGTTCAGGCCTTTCTCAGAAGCAGTGTTTCTCAATTCCAGTTCTATGGTAGGATCCCTTGGGGAATTTAAAAAAATATATCTGTCTTAACTCAGGTTTATAGGAAGCAGAGCCTGAGGCAGGGATTAAAATGCTGATATTGTATTTGAGTGGTACAAACCCAAAACAATGAAGGTGAAAAGAGAAGCAGCAAAGAAAGATTCAAAGTAATTACTACAATGTCCAGCACTTCACAAAATGTATGAGGCAGAGTAGGTGCTCAAGAGGACTTCTCCAAATATGTAAGGAACAGGTATATGTTGGAATAGCTCACAGAAGAGAGAAAGGAGGGCAAAGGGAATCTATCCATCTAGTTCCCTTTTTTCTCTCATCTCTTATTAGCCAAGGTTTGCCTAATTGTTACAGGGCAGGAGAGAGGGTAGCCCCGAAACCCCAGACTTGCCCTGTTTTAAATGGGTTCTGCCATCCGCCGCATCAATACAAAACATATAGGACCTTTTGTGGAAAGAAACTTTAATGCAATTAGAAAAGACAGAGAAGACAACGAATATATTTTCTAAGTCAAGCACCCAATGTTATCCAACTTCTCGTGGGTAAAAGTCCACCCAAACGGGATTGGCCCAAAGCAAGTCCCGAAAGCCTGCCACAGGTCTAGAACAGCTTTTGGCAGGGACCCACACATAAGGGTCAGAAACAGCCAGACAATTCTGGGAGGAACCAGAATACCTTTCGGCAGGGACCCATACAAAAGGGTCAGAAACAATCAGACAATTCTGAGAGGAACAAAACAAAATCAAAACCAAAATCAACATAGCCATCATTAACTTCCCCATGGGTCTCTCACCCACATATCTTTCAATCAGTCCAGGCCAGTGCAGCTTCTTTACAAGTCTCTCTACTCCTTAGGCCTCTTCTGGCTCTCCATCCTTCTTCCATCTCCTCCTGTCTTCTGTCTGCGTGTTCTGTCTCCTCTGTGTGTGTGTGTGTCCTTTCTTCTCAAGCTTCTTATATCCTGCTCAGTTCCACCCTACTTTGGGTGGGACAGGGAACCTGGGACACACCCTTTTTCCTGGGGACCACCCTGTTACATAATGGCAAATAGTTTTCCTAGCATCATCCATCCCATGGTTGCTCTCAGGAAATCTCCATGCCCTGAGGTGTGACATTTTATCCAAATCTATAATTTTAAAAGATAGGACATGGAGGGGCAAAGCTCAATCAATATGTGGGTCCTGATATTCTGATTCCTTAGAGTTTTACCTTGAGCTCCAGCCCATTCAGGAGAGGAGTAAGTAGAAGATATGGCTGTGGGGTTAGGGGTGGAAGTTGTGCTGCAAGGGTCTAACAAAGGCAGAAGCAGTAGAAAATAGAGAGGCACGGAGAGCCTTTGGAAAGATGGAGGAGATCAGAGGGAGCGAAAAAGGTGCACCAAAGCTTGTGTCTACTATAAATATGACCCTACCTCAGTCCTGAATAATTAACCAGAATGTCTGTAGACTTGTACTGAGGGCTCTCTAGATTATTTGAATGTTCAGTCAGCATCGAGGAATTACTGCTCTAAAGCATTAAAAAACAACAACAACAAAAACCAATACCTGGAGCAAATATCACATCATAATGCCCTATATTTTTCCTTTCAACTAAAAAATGACAATACTACCTGGAATGACATCTTAGGAAACCATTGTGTCTCAGAAGTCTAAGTTATTTCAGAGCAGGTTCTGAAAAATGCAAGTACTTTGTGACCTTGACTTCCTGTTAGACAAAAGGCCACAGAAATTCTTGATGCAAAACAATGAAATTTTCTATTGGGTTACATTTAAATGGCAATTTTGCAAAGGGTAAGGAGAAACAGCAGGTTCCTCAGTCAGACTAAATAGGTTTTGCTTGAAAAAGAAATAATGAGTCTAGTTGCCTTGGATCTGGAGGGCACATCCTTCCTCCAAACTAACAATGTCATGTTTTATTTTCTCCACATAAATTGTGCTTTAACTATGTGTATCCAGATGAAACCAAAACATGTATAAAGTGATTTCCTGGGCTTTTCCTAGATATGTATTTCCTGGTACAAACCTCCAGTTTTTACATTTGTATTCAATCTATTGCATGCTGGGTTATATATAGAGAAAGAGCAAGAAACTGCTGAGAGAAGAAGTTAAATATTGCAGTCAAACACAACTTTCTTTGATGGCCTAATATCATTTGCCATTCACTCGATTTTACCATTCCCAGTTGTCCTTTTGTCAATTCAGCAATTAGAGTAAAAATCATGACAAGGGATGTTAAACTTAGTGTCTACAAAGAATAAAATATATATCATGAGAGAGAGATCACTTGGGTATATCACTTCTCTTGTATAGTCACAGTTTCCCCATCTACAAATGAGAGGCTAAGCCTTCATAATGTCCTCAGTCTTTCCAACTCTGGAATTTTACATTTCTAAATTCTTGGATAATTTCCCATATACATCTATCAATATATACGCTTGGCTGTGAATTCTACCCACAAAGTTTTGAAAGACTTAGTGGGCAAGAAAAATTATATAAAAATAAAATAACCAGAATGCCTAAAATAGGCTAGCACACTGGGTACATTCTATGCTATAAAATGATGTAAAAAGATGTAGAATCCTCCACTGGGAACTGATAACTCATTCTCTGTTATCAGCAGAGATAGATAGAAGGGAAAGTGATAATAATAACAGGATCCAGATGCTGAAAAAAATGTATGCCAAGTACATTTTTTTAGGCTATATATTATGGTTTGGGAATTTTGAAGATTATATTTGTTGATGATGATCATAAGGTAAATATGGATGAATTTTTTTAAAAGCCAAATAATAGTGAAGACCTAATTCTTTTTCTATAAAGTGTCTCTTTCAGTTTCTGTCTACACCTATCAGGCAAAAAGCTTGTGTTGATATTTGCAACTCAGATTCATGAAGTGCTAGAAGTCCTTTTACAGAATGTGCTTGGAAGGACCATATATTCCTGCACTTGCTATTTCACAGTCTTAAAGGACCCTCTGCTTTTCCTCTTTAGTAATTTAAAAAATATATTTCTAAAATTATTTAATGTTGATAATCACCAGTGGATTATGAGAATTATGGGAATAGAGGCAGAGTTACATCTGACTTCTCTGCAAATATCATAGTCCCTAGTATGTAATGAATACCCATAAATATCTTGAGTGGTGGAGTGGATGAGTAGATATTTCCTTCTGGAAGATTTGAGGTGACTCACCATAAAGTATTATGGTGACCATTTTCAGGACATTGATCAAGAACTATGTAATGGTAGAGAGGGGAATGTCACTGGACCTTGTCTGAAGCTGTTCGCCACAATTAAACACAAAATTTTAATTTTGGGATTTCTGACAACTAAATCACTAAAAAGAAAATATTATTATGAGCATATAAAAGAAGTAAACCTTTCTGCCTAAAGAGACCATGAAATCGGGACTCATTTATAAGTATCTTGAGGAATAATGACCAACATCATGGGCACATTGTCACTCTCTCTACCTGAATTCAAAAGACAAGAATCACACGGGTATCTGAAAGCAAGTCTGCCTTTACACATTTTTTCTCAGGTAAGTTGTGTTTGGTGAGCATTCCTTCAACCTATTTAGGGCTTTGTTCAAAACTAGTAATCTGACCCACAGTTCTTTGGTTGGGAATGTTCTTAGGGCTTTGAAATCACGTGTTTTTGTGTAGCAGCTAAAAACATGTGTCATCAGATGCAGGGGGTATGTGCATATGTGTGTTTGTGCATGACTGTAGATATCTCCCCAAACTATAGACGCCTTATGTTAAGCATTGGTTGTAGCTCCTCAAAATTCACATATTCAGGTCCTAGTGAAAATGTGACAATATCTGTAGATAGGCCTTTAAAGAGGTAATTAGGGCAAAATGAGGTCATATGAGCCTTAAACCAATAGAATCAGTATTCTTACAAGATGAGGAGATTAGTACAGATACTGGGGTAAGAGTCTGTGAAGAAATGGAGAAACCATCCATCAACAAACTAAGATGAGAATAAAATCAACCTTGATGATATCTTGATCTCAGATTAGCAGCCAGAAGGGTGAGAAAGTGGATTTCTGTTGTATTCTGAAGTGCTTCATACATGAAATCTTGGCCTTTTACAAATGACTGACTTAACTTTAATTGCTCCTTCTTGAATGAAAGACAGAGTAAAACATAACATGGTTAGGCAATAGCCTATTGATCAGTTTGGCTATTTTAACTGAATCATATCAACTCTGCATTCAATTTGGTATGTTATGAAAAAAAGTAATCACTTAAGTAGTCCTTAAATGTGACCCAGACAAGAAACTTTGACTTCGGTATTCAAGAAAGTGTTTTAGTCATGAATATGGACATAACATCTCATCTCCTCCTCCCTGAAAGAAATTAGTAGATTTCATAGGAGATAATGAAGTAGCAGTCCTTTATGATAATTATCCTGCAGAGAAAATCCTAAAAGTTAGTTTTAGCCTTTTATCTTAGGTTGACAGTTTTGGAAATCATTTCTCTCTTCTCCAACAGCATTCACCCCAAAGGCTCAGCCCCTCTACATGCTCCCTGGAAGCTCAACCCCAAATTCCTGCTCCTGTATTTAGTAGTAAAAATCTTTCTCTCCTAGTCACAAAACCTGGATGCCAGATGTTAATACCAAGGCCTGAGACCCTGAATTGAATTTAATACATCATTTTCTCACAAAAAGTCAGTTTTCACTTTAAGAAGTTCTAATATCAGCTGTAGAGAGAATAAATTAATTTTCTATGTTAATGAAAGTAAATAAAAATAAAGCAAATCAAAGAAAGAAAAGTAACTGAATACAAGAATTTAAGCTCCTCCAATTTTCTTTTGTCAAAGAAGAAAGGCTGGTGTTTTATGCCCTAAATAACTGGAGAAGTTATTCTAGAAAGACCAGAATATGAAAATCACATAGCTCTGCCTGAGTGAGGGTCAACTAGTCCCATTCCCAGAGACAGGAAAAAAACAAACAGAACAAAACCCAAAACCGTGCTGTTTTCCTTAAGAAGTAACATTAACTTGTATTTCACACACACAAACACAAGCCCATACACACTAAAATTATATTTAGAGATGTTTTCACCCTGACTTCTCAGCAGGGGTAAGTGCCTCAATTTCCTGCAAATCATTGTCAAGTGTCTAGACAGGAGAAGTGGAAGCAAAGATAAGAGATCCTGAATTTCAACAGAGACCATCAAGCTAAACCCAACTCAGCTGTGCTTTTTCACGTGGCAACAAGCGATAACCCTCTGATAGCCACATATCTCCCATGTTGCATTTGACTTCTGATAAGGAAGAAGAAAGTGGGAAACAATGATCAGCATTAATGATAACACCCCTGGCTATGTATTGGCCATGGTCTTTTTAAGTTAACTGAGCCCTGGAGGAATCCAAAGCCTATAAGCCTATCCAGTATCTGCAGAGGTTATGAGCATTTGAAGTTACAGATTAAGATGAACTATACTTTAAAGGGTTCATGACCTATTTGAAGCCTTAATTTTAAATAAATCTCTACAGTCAAGCATGCTTTGTAAAAATTCCTAAAGTCTCAATATCCTTTCTAAAATAGGGTTTACAGTCTCTTGATCTCTAAAACCTAAACAGGACCTCAGAGGTCAGCAACAGCCTATATACACACACATCAGTTCTCTACGAGAATACCTGAATTCAGCAGCAAAATCTCTTCCCTTGCAAGCATTCAGAGATTACCTTTCATGGGGACTGAACCTCTCACTGTGCAACAAGACTTAGACAAATCATTTACCTGATCTATTCCTTATTCATTCACATATCCATCAACCCCTTCTTTGAGTCTCTTATTGAATAGGGTAAGGGCTAAATGGGTGGATTGTGGAGTTGGGTTGACTAGTTAAGCACTCTGATTCTAATGCTCACTATGTAAATCTATTTAACAACTTGTGCCTCAAGTTCCCTATCTATAAAATGGGGATAATGACCTACCTCTTGGGATTGCTGTGAGGGTTAGATTATAGGTGCAAAATACTTAGAACAGCATCTGACATAAAGTAAATGTTTAATTTATCACTAATAAGTGCCAAATACTAGACTTTAATTAGTATGAAGAGGAAAATACAGATGAAAAGAACTTCTTAAGGATGATGGTGAAGAAGAGAAGTCCACTGCCTTAGGATTTAAGAAATCAGACAGCACAGTGATATGTAATTGGTTCCTAGCACTTGTCTAGATAGAGTTACTATGAGCTTCAACAGTAATTTGTAAGATAGTACTAACTCAGGTTAAACTTAGAACAAATCATTACACAGTTTGACTTAAAGGACTGGAGTTCAAAGGAGAGAAAGATCATTGTGGGCTGAAGGGGCCAGAGAAGATTTCATGGAGTAGGAATGACGTCCTGAGTCATGTTGGACAAGTAGGATGTAAATAAACTGATGGGGGAGGATGTTATTGAGGAAACGACATCAAAAGCAGACAGGTGGGAACTTCTGTGACCTAGGCTGCACTGAAGAGGTCAGGCTAAAGGGTGGGCTTTCTATCATCCTTATCTGCATTACAGCTTAGAGGTAGACCTCTGCGCAGGCGCAGGATGCCTCCAGGTTCATCTTCCCCAGCAGATCTTTCAGGTCCACCACCAGCTCAGCCTTCTTCAATACTACTGACATCTTGATTACACTGCTCCTGGACCTCCAATATCTGCTCCACCCTTAATCCAACCCCCATGACTTCAAGGTAAACCAACCTCTTTAACATGACACACAAGTTCCTCACAATCTGACACCAAACTGTCTTTTTTAATTGTGTATTTCAGTATACTTATCCTCCCTTGTATTCATAATTCTTCCAGCAAGGCTTTGTGTGTGTGTGTGTCAGTCCAAACTCCAATGTGAATCTATCTCCATTGTCTTTTTGATTATCTAATTCATCATTTTATTTGTGAACAATTGTGACTTTTCTGGTTCTTTGCCAATTTCTAATTCTTTTATTTTTTTCCTGACTTTCCAATCTCTTTGCTAACTTAGTTAACCCACACATTTTTTTTCTATTTTGTGCTCCCAGTATATGACTATTGTAGACAAGTAAATTTGTAATGTTCCTTTAGATTGATTTTGATATTGCTATTTCATTTGGAGGGAGGTTAGCCAGTTTTATTTATTTTTTTTAAAAGATTTTTTTATGTATGCACACAAGAGCTGGAATGTAGGCCAGAGGTGTGTGAGGGTGAGAGGATTCACCAGAGACAGAATGGGGAGCAGAACAGACAGATCAACTGAAATACACTGCTTAGGGGAGCAGTAGGCGAGACAGGAGAGGACTGCTATGCCAGTGGGTGGCTCCCTTGCCAGGGGTTGAACTCATGCTGCAGTAGCTGCCGATAGCTACAAAGTGCTGAAACTTAACTCCTTGTGCCACCAGTGAGACCCCTAGCCAATTTTTAAATTGATATCCTAGTTTTCAATCTGGGCTGTAAATTCCTCAAGACTTGTGTCTCAGTCTTCTTGCAAGCACAGCAGTTGATTACTATGGATGAAAGGAAACAGGAATGCTAATTTACATGACTAGTTAAAACTTTTGGCATAAGGAGCAAACTCTGAACCTGTGAATGACTTCCTGAATTAATTCCACCCCCTGACCTTATTTGGATTCCACCTCCATTCCATGCTTATATCAGGTCCCAATGATTACAACTCTCAGTATGCCATGAATCTGACTTCCAGAATGAGAAGGGGGTTGCAGGGACTAGAAGGAGAGTCAAGCATGCTTGGATATATAACTGAACACATGCAGGCTTGGGTTCTTTTGGTTCTGGGGTCTGATTTGCACCCTAACACTGCTGTGAAGGAGAGTTGGAAGAGACAAGTAGTGGAGAGACATTTAGGGTCTTGGAAGAGACACATGGGTGAGAGATGTGGGGAGTATGTCATTGGCAGAGACAATGGCAGATGTGATCTTGATGTGGTATCTCCTTCTATCCCAGCTGTCTGGAACCTGCTTAGCCTCTTTCTTATGGCTCCCCACCAGAAGGTAGCTTAGGATTGTGGCAAGCTTTGGGGCCTCAGTAGCCCCACTTGAGGCCAACCCTTTTTGGCTGGACATTTGCCGGTGAGGGGAGGGGTAGTTTGAGAAGTTTTACTGGGAAACTAGTATCCTTTATTCTCTTTTCTTTTTATGTACACCAATTCTATTAAAAGTCTTTCACACTAACAACTGCTTCCTTGGCCTTTGCATGGTAGATGATTGGACCCCTTTTAGAGAGTGCATCCCTTCATTTTGGGGGGGTCCCTGGGTGCTCCTCAGGCACATGCTAACAAAATTACCCAATGGGATAGGCTAAGCATAAGAAAAAGTTAAATTTTAAAGTAAGTAGGCTACAGATAAGGTTCCCTAGAACATCGCTTTATTTGTGTTTTTGTTCTGAGACTCTGAGTTTGCACTCAGGATTATACTTCACTGGAATCAGCACCTCTGGGTGCTGACATGAAGGACAAGGGGTGAGCAATAAGTATTGGGCACAAGTTGAGATATGAAACTGAACTGTGATATAGTTGTAACAGAGTCTTCAGTCAATCTCATGTGACCTCTTGTACTAGTATGATCCTTAAGCTGTCTCAATTGAACCAAAGGGGCCAAATTGTTGCACATCTACTCAGACAACTCTTTGAAAGTTGATTGTACCTGGGAGAGGGGAATAACTGAGTAAATCAACAGTTGTTGGCAATTCCTGGGGAGGGATGCAACTTTGAGCTATCAGGAGTCAACACTATCAGCAAATTGCAAAATAAGTGCCTTGCTTCTAAAGGAAGAGTCTTGTGGTATACTACAGTATTCACTACAGTTGGGTAGCATGACAACATGAGTTGTTGGCCTTTTCTTCTTCTGTGTATGAAACTCAGCTCCACCTACAATCACTCTATTCTCTAACTTTTATGTCCTACATGCCAGACCTGACTTTAAAGGAGTTACTTGCATATCAAAAATCTAGTTCTTTGAAGATTCTAGTTCCACTTACTAAAAAAAAAAAAAAAAAAAAAAAAAAAACCATCAAAATGCATTAATTAACTAAGTCAACACTAGGTCAGTGTCCAAATCATAGGCATTTTGTCTGAATCATTTAAGTAACTATTCCATTGGATGATTTCTAGAATCTCAAGTGGAGATTCAGCCTCTTTGGGATCCATTCAAGGCAATATTGGCAAATCAGCCTTGGGGTTTCAGCATCTCCCAGAAACACCAGTTGATCTTCACTTGGAAATGTAAAGAAGTCAACAACAGGGTAAAACTCTTAATGTGAATAAAGATGATTTAGCAAAGGTTAACAAGGAGACAGTGGGAATTAATCTGCTAATTCACAACCACTTTGAGGAGCTGCTGCTTCCACTTGGGTGGCCCTTCCCCCCAATCCATCACACGTGTCCTTTCTTAACTTTAGAGCTTTTGCTATTGACAACAATGACAAAGGTCACAATGATGATTCTAACAAAGATTTGAGAAATTTAGCAAATCCAGAAAAGAACCAAGAATAATAAAACAAATTTAGGGATCCCATTCCCAGAATTTACTATTACTAACTTTTGACCGTGTTTGCTCCATTTTTGTTTTTTAATAAAAAAAGTTACAGGTAAAATTCAAATTGCCTCTGTTCCTACTTTCCATAGGCAAAGGGGATCATGATTTTGATGTGCATCTTTTTATTTCATTTTAAATAAATTTAAATGCAGATAATAATTTTAAATCCATGAGAATTCAAGCTATTGCTGTACATGGTTTTTAAGTTGACATAATTGATATACTAAATTTGCTTTTTTAATTAACTTTTTTTGAGATTTTTCATATTGCTACATATAGATTTAATTCACTTTTAACAGCTTATGATAGTACATCAAAGAACCATTCTGCATTTTATTTATTCATTTTCCTATTGATGGACATCTAAGTGAGTTTCAAGGTTTTAATTTTTTTGCCTTTTTTTTCTGACTTTCTTGTCAGCTCAAAATGAATGAAGTGCTTTTTTTTTAATTTCTTGCTGATATTGACCAGGCGTCCAGAGAAGTATTCCCACTGTATTTTTGTTCTTTGCTCTTCTGCCTCAGCCCTGACAAATACCAGGTGCTGGTTTTTAGGATTTCCATTGTTTTCTGAGTTGGTCCTGCCAAAAGGTTTAAATCCCAGCCAGATCTAAGAAGCAGAAATGACATAGGCAAAATGAATAGTTCATTGGGCCTCAAAATAAAATTGAAGTTACTTTTGGGAATTTATCCTAAGGAATAATTCAAAGAAGTGAAACATCTATGTATATGACAATTTTTACTATAGAGCTATTTTTAAAGGGGAAAAATTAGGGGAAAAAAACCAAAATGCTCAACAATGGGGAGTCTTTATATAAATCATGGTACATCAACTCACTAGACTATTATGTGTTCTTTTATAATAATGAATCTGAAAACTCTGTATCAGGTAGAAATATAGGAAGTTGCTCTTTCTAGCTCAAAATAGTTGAATATTGGTAATTCCATGTAATTCAACTTAAAAGTAATAGAGGAAAGTAGATGATGGTATGTTAGATGAAAATGCAGAAAGCAAAATTATATTTACAGTATGTGAAAGTATATCTGCATTTGAACAAGAATGTGAAGGGAACACAGCAAAATTAAAAATGGTTATACTAAGGAAGGAAACTGGGAGAGAATTAAATTTAAAATAAACTTACATATCCAAGACCTGTATACATTATTCTGTTAGTATACACACATGCACACACACACATGCACACACACACACACACAGAGGAAGAATTTATTATTCTCATAGCAGATGAGGAAACTGTGGTTCACTGAGATTAAAGAAGTGTCATGAATTGATAATGGGGCAGAGACAGAATTTGCATCTAATCCTTTTTTATTCCAAACCCAGTATCCTGCTTATGACCCTCTCTGGAAAGATGAAAGAAACATATTTCTCTACAGTTTCCATAGTATTACTTCTGTAATAAACAGAAATTCAAATAAAATACACCCAAAGGGGGAGAGGATTGGGAGGATGGGTCATAAAACAACTTTCACTGCTCCCACCTAGACTGGAGTGACAGGGCACCTACTAAAATGGTGCTTTGATTTTCCAAGTTTGCCCTTAGGGTTCCTAGTGTAGAACAGAAGGCTGCTGGGAAGAGGGTGTCAGAAAACAGACAAAGCTGATTGAATTGGGAATGGGATTAGCTATGTACTGCCTAAGGCCACTTGATCAAAGCTCTTGAACAAAGAGACCTCAGCTATTATATGAGCTATGGAAAGCAAGCTGAAAACTGTTTGTGGGTATGTGAATGTTCTCAGGGAGAAGCATCCAAGTGGGCCCCAGCCTGAATCAGTAAACAGAAGAATGCTGGGCTGGGAGTCAGAACTTCTGGGTTCTCTGGTCCAGGTCCTAAGCAGACTTATGTTTTTGGGCAAATCACTGAGGTTTTCAATTATCCCATCTGCAACATAAAGAGCTTGCCTCTTCTAGCTCTGAATATTTCTCTGACTTACTTCTCACCTAGGAGGAATTCTATAGTCAATTGTTTATCAGACATCTGAGTACTGTAGGAAATGTTTATTCCTCTTGTAAGCGGGCTGAGTTAAAGTCCGGTAAACTGGCGCCCCCTATAGGGGTTTACTGTTAAAGGTGAATTGCAGCCAGGTGATTTGAAGCCCCGCCAGGTGGGCTTCGTGAGAATTTGCGGGATTTTGCTTACCTGGGGCAGGAAGGCGGGGCATAGGAGATTTTAAAAAGGAACCCCAAAGGAAGAGGGGGACAGACTCCATTATGTGAAATTAAAAGGAACCGTCGTTATGAGGAGAGTCGGTAGCCTGCCACGATTTAGGGCCAGAGACTTTGGAGGCTTTGTAAGTAGCCGAAGAAAGAAGGCAGACGCACAAAGCGGGTGCCTTTTAAAATGTGTGAGTGCAGTCTGATGGGCCGTCTGGCCACTGTAGCTGCTGCTTACAGTCTTGTTGGCCTAATGATGTGCATCAAGGTGGTTTTAAAAGCATTTTTAGTTGCGTCCTATGTCGTCCTTGCAAATTGGAACCTGGCCTGCAGTCTGATCAGTACAAGTCGGAAAGAAGATGCCATTATGAAGTTGGGGCCCACAACAACAGTGGCAGGAAACCTTCATCAACATAAGAAAGAAGACACCGAATTGAAATCATGGCCTATTGTCTGGAAGACAGTTTCTATTTTAGCAGTGGCGGGAAGACGCCAATTTTATTACCTTTTTGGAACTTAAGGGACTGGACATTGTTTTAAGTAAGGTAAGCGACCATATGTTAACTTTAGTAACTTTTGTTTTACCTATGTTAATTTTAGTAATGTTTTGCCTTTCCCTGTTTGTTGAATAAATCCCAATGTTGTTTTTCCCTAAACCTGAGTAGTTTTATAAATGTGTGCGTGGGTGCAGAACCAAGATAGTGACCAGTAGCAACTGAGGCACTGCCTTTGTCTAAGTTTTAAAAGGCCTCTTTTCTCCGGTATCACTCTTACCTTCACTCTTTCAGAAAATGGAGGATTGCTACCAACACCTCTGCTCTTTTCTCCACCCACTGATGTGATCACTACCTCTCTGTCCAGTGAGTTCTCAGAAAGACCATGTCTTGGACCTACACCTTGGAGATAGTCTGCCGCAAAGCTGGAAAACAGCTCCGTCCACTCTCACTTCATCTTACCTGCCAGCAAGTTCTCCCACTCTTGGGCAGAAAGCATGCCAGGTGAGGCAGTGGATCTGATGGAGGATAAGGATAGAAAAACTGGAAAAGAGGCACCACAAGATCAGAAACCTGACTCACACAATGCCAAGAGCTGGAGGTAGGCGTAGAAACTATTAAGATAGCCATTAACCCAGCTATAGGAACTAAGATCCTTAGACACCAATGCCTAGATCACAAAGCACAAGACCCAAACAAGTATCAGACTGCTGTAGGGAGTGTCAGGAGTGCAGACCTGAAGGTGAAGATATGGAGAATCTCTGGCCCCTTTCAAACTCGACATAGTTATTCAAAATCAACAACAAGCCACTCCAGGAAAGAATGAGCCCCTCCCAAAGAGAAGACAACTCTATCAGTGCAATCTGCCAGCCGCCCTTCTGCCCACCTGTGACTATGCAGGTGCTTCTTTTTTTTTTTTTAAGCCAATTCAGTTTTTATTTTATTTTTTTTAATTTATTTTATGCATACAAGTTGGGGTGCAGGCCAGAGGCATGGGGCGGTGGGAGGATTCACCAGAGACAGTGTGGGGAGCAGAATAGGCAGATTGCCTAATCACTGAAATTGAAATTCACTGCTAAGGGGAGCAGCAGGCAAGGCAGAAGAGGTCTGCCACACCATGCGGGAATCTCCCCAGCCTGGCATCGAACTCATGTCGCTGCTACTAACAGCTCCACAGCGCTGTGCTTTAACCCGCTGTGATGCCAGGGAGGCCCCTATGCAGGTGCTTCTTTTTCTCCCTCTGCAGGGCAGCAGCCTTCCTGCCTGCCCGTGACCTATACCAAGCCAGGGCTTCTCTGCACTGACCCCCCTCAACAGAAGAAGCTCTCCCCAAAGCTGCCTACCTGCAACCATGCAGGCCTCTCTCTTAACAAACCTGTCCCTTTCAGGACAGCTCTTCCTGCCTGCTTGTGTCTATGCAAGTGTCCTTTATTATTCTCTCCCTTTTATAATAAACCTGCCCTTTTGGATATAAGTAATGTCTCTGTGTCATGGAGAAACTAGCCTGGGAAACTCACTGTGTGCTGTTGAAAGGGGAGCTCTGGTGAAACCTTTCCTAGAGTGAACCCAAGGACCCCACTCTACAAACCCAACAACTCCAAAAACAACAACAACAACAACAAAATAAACAACATCAGATCTACCTCTAAGGAAAGACCTGGAGACCCAACCATATCTTCAGTTCTCTGTCCCACCAGTTACTGACTATAACCCTCCAGTTTGGCTAAATGTGAGTTGTTCAGAACCCAGAAATAGCAGCAAAGTTTAAATTTAGGGTATGAGGAAAACGTAGGAAGGGTATGAGGGTATGAGTTTAAATTTAGGGTATGAGGAAGCCCGAATATGACTTCAAGGTCAATCTGTATATTACAGCACAGGGTGCTGGCAATCCAAAATTCCGGAGCCCATGAAGTTGATTGTCTAAGTGTCTTGTATTAGTTTGTCACTGGTAAAGAACCCAGAAGAGAAAACTAATGAATAATTGGCATACTCAAATCTTCTATCTAGAAACAATGTATAAAAAAAAAAAAAGCCCAGGATCAGATACAAATTCCTCATCAAACCAACTATGAGAATGAGAAATCAAGAGGTCAAAGAGAGATGGAAGAGCTATAGATGGCAGAACTAAAATGATATTTCTGTAACTGAGCTTTTTGGAGACAGCACTGAAATAAAATAAGAATAACCAACTCTGAACTCCAGAGTCTACGGGGAGAGTGAGATGTGGGTGAATAAGCCTGAGCGCAGTTCAAGATATGTCCTGGTTTCCAGGACACCAACAAAAATGTAAAGAGGGCAGAGGTAAAATGTATAACTCTTTTTCAGGAACTGCATTGGGGGATAGGGGAACATGATAGAAAGGTGAACTCTCTCCCATCCCAGAGTGCCTGAAATCAAGTGCCACTTTTAAAATATAAGACTATAGGCAAAACCAAACCATTTATACCCTAGGTATTCCTATATTCAGTACAGATATTATAACGCCTTGCCCCAGCTGGATTATGGGGAGTATCTAATGTGATACTCTGTGTATAGTACTAGTGCATCCAAGGCTCTGAAAACAATTGGCTCCCCTCCTGGCACATTAGACTACAAATTCTGAGAGGGCAGGGGGCATTTCTGCATTTGTTTCTGAGGATCTCTAATGCCTAACAGTGTTCAGAAAATATTTATAGTTGTTACTGACATTGGAATACTGGTAAAAAGATTTGAAGAGGCATTTGTACTCTCTTCATACTTCCCAGATAATCGTCCCTCTTAGTTGAGGTCAACAATACAGAACTGAGAGAGAGTTTGCATCTTTCCTATCAAAGATCCCATTTTCCCTGCTGCTTCAGGAACTGTCACAGAATGGGAAAATGAGCACTAGCCTAAAGCAACCCAGTTGGAGTTTCAGTTGGATTCTTGCTCCTCAAAGTCAGCAAAGCAGCATGCTACACACTTGTTCTGTTTTGATTACTGTGATTTGATTTGACTAGTTTTATTTAACATTCTTTTCTTATTTTCACTTCAAGCTCTCCAAAATTCAAGGGAAAGAGAAAGCATCAGAAAAAAACAGAAAACACTCCAACGTCATACTAAGTGACTTTTCTTGGTTGGCTCGAGTGAAGGGGCCTTTCTTCATCTAAAGACTAAAGGAAAAGAAAATCTTACCAATTTAGATAACTTACTTTTTGAGAATGAAATTTATCCATTTGCTTGTAACCAGACTAAACAGTTGGACATAAGGGTTTTTGGTCCTGGAATCCTGCCAATTAGGAAGAAAACTGAGTTTCATTCATGGTAGACCAGAGTTGGAAGCTTAATCAAATTCCTGATATCATTTAAGATCTGAATTCTGGGTATACTGCAGGTATATTCTTTCCTTGTCACTAACTTGCTATCTCATAGTTCCTGAGTTGCCCCAATCACACATCTTTGGTGGCCAGGCCTCAAGTGAGCATCGGCAGGCTGATGTAGCATCAGGAGCATCTTAGATGATTAACAGATGTTCAGTCAAGTTTAAACACTGAGGTTGTCTGTCTAGACAGCTAGTCAAACCTCTTCACATCTCCCATGAGCCCTGCCCTGACTTTCCATCCATACAGCTGTGGAAATGACTGGCATTTTGGAAACCTTAGACTTGTGTACTTTCTAAACATGGAGTCTTGAAGCAAAAGCATGGAGAGATGAATGGAGACTGTAGGACCCCACTAGGGGTCTTGGGACTTGTTCAAAACCCCAGAGTCTGAGTCTGTGCCATCTGTGTCACAGTCTGACCCCCAGTACGGGGGTCTTTGGACCCCAAGGCCAGTGTTGTTTCTACTACATAACTTAGATATTGAAAAACATCTTGCTTTCTCCCCAGACAGGATTTATTAAGCCATCTTCTACACCTGCAGTGGGGATTATAAGCATTTAGAGGTTCCCACGTTTAGAAAGTGCACATACTGAGATGTCACCAACCATGTAGGAGGCAACTGATTTCGAACGTATGGAAATAGCTCTATATTAGTTTGTTAGGGCTCCATACAAAGTGTTATGAAGTGGGTGGCTTAAATAATAGAAATTTATTGTCTCATAGTTCTGGAAATTTTAAGTTCAAAGTCAAGGTGTTAGCAGATTAAGGTTTGTTCTTTACAAGGACTGTGAGAGATGGATTTGCTCCAGGCCACAATTGTTGGTTTTCAGATGGCTGTTTTCGCTCCACATGTCCTCATGTTGTCATCCCTTCACGTATACCAGTCACTGTATCCAAATTTCCCCATTTTATAAGGACATTGGACATAATGGGTTTGGGTTCACACTTAGTAAATGATTATACCTTCAAATAAGAAATTCATTCCAAGGTACTTGGGGTTAGCACTTCAACATGTGAATTTTGGGTGAACACAATTAAACCTGTAAGAAACAGTAAATCACTGCATTCCAAATTTCAGCCATTTATCTAGATATCATCACCTGCCTTGGTTTGTGTGTGTGTGTGTGTGTGTGTGTGTGTGTGTTTATGTATTCCCTTATGATTATCCCTTTATTATTTGAAACTTGACTTGTTTTAGTGAAAGATTTATTGAAAATGGTAACTTTATCTCTTGCATAAATTAAAAAAAACAATGCTTTTCTTATATATTAATATATGCAAACACTATTATTTAAAAACTCCTCAAACTACCTAATATTAGCTCATGTATACCATCATTGGTATGCACATCACTCTTTGGGAAACACAAATTCAAATGTTTTGTGAGTGAGCAAGTTTGCATGTATTACATGAGAGAAGGTTTTTACAAGTATTTATTGAATGAGGCAAATCCCATCTATGAGGTAGTAGTTCTTGCAACTTTAAATGCTCCAAAGTAATTCTCTGCATTTCTCCAACTTTATAGAGACAGTCCACCTAACTTTGTGTATGTTAGGCCACAAGAAGATACTAAAATTGGAAAGCAGGGTAAGAAGTGTGTCTACTCCTGACCTTTCTTATCTCTAGGAATTTGTTCATTTGCCTTAAGTGACACACAGGAGCACTATGGAATAGTTTTGAAGGGGTAAATTAAGATGGAATCAGGTACATTCAATCCTGCAGTTCATTGATTAATGATTTCTGAATGAATTATTGACACATCTGCTGTGAAAGTCTCAAAATAGAATAGCTGGTTCCAAGGGTAGCAGTAGGGAAATACATCAATCCCATAGCCTTCCTCTTTCCTAGTTATCAGACATCTGAACAAATCCCTTAGAGTAGAAAAGTAATATGTCCCTAGAGACCATCCCATTTCCAGGGAAGACATGATCAATTTCAAGGTTCTCTTTAATACTGAGTACTTACAGACCTGAAAATCCTTTCAACACAACATTCCTGGGAGCTACTAAGAGCTTACAAGCACTGAATACTGAGAGGAAACCAATAGGCCAGCCCCTACCTGTAGCCACAGGCTGCCTTTACTATTCTCCACAAAGGACCAATCCTGTAAGTATAGGGAAATCTCTTCTCCACCCTATTCATTCATCCTCTCCACTTCCTTAGTTCTGAATTCTTATCTTCTAGGACTCAGCCTAAAGGCACCTCTCCAAAGATACTTTCCCACAGAGATTTTAGCTAACTGAATAAATGCACAAGTGCCTCCCATTATTCTCTATTTCAGATTTCTATTTGATTCCTTCATATCATATGCCATAATTTGTGATTATTATTTGTTTGGGTAGTTATTTTTTAAATAGTGGCATACCCACTGGACTGGGTGGCATTGCCCGTTTTAATATAAGCTCCTTGAGTAAGGACCTTACTTACATAAGTAGCCTTACTAATATTCAAAGTAAGGTTAATTTGGTTTAATTCACCATTCTATCAACAGTATACACTTGGCAGACAATAAATATTTATTGGAAGGAAAACAGAAAAAGGGAATAAATCCAGAAAGTAGAAGAAAACAGAGGAAGGAAAGGGAAAAGACAAGAGGACAGGATGGAAAGAGTAAGGAAGAGGGGGGAAGAGAAGGCACAGGAGAAGAGAGTCATTCAAATAGGTAGGGAGATGCAAAGTGGTTGACCAGCAGTTTGTTTGGGAAGTGAGGTAGGCCTCTCTGTGTGTTATACTGAGTCATCTTTTCCTCTTTCCAGGATCTTGCCCCCCAAGTAGAAATGTCCCTTTCTCCGAAGAACTTGGGTGGGAGAGGAGTGGCAGACACCTGCCCTTCTCTTTACCTCTTTCTGGTTCTCCCCTGTGAGGAAGAGTGATTTATCTGCTTGGTGATGTGATCAGAGTCACATCCACATTGGGTAGGGTAATGATCTGAAGCTACTGTTTGCCTGGGGCCCGATATCTGTGCCTCTTTCAAACATCTGACCTCAGCAAGATGTGAAACTGGCCACAGCCATCCAGTGTGGCTGAATGAAGAAGTGTGTTCAGAGCATAACCCCCTTTCTCCCCTTTTTATTCCAAGGACAAGTCTTGGGTACAATGGTCAGAAAACTCACTATGACCTGTGGAGTTTACATTCTCCTATCAGTTTTGCCAATTATGATAAGAACATTTTGATCCTTGTCTAACTTGAGTGTCTAGTTCTCAGAATGCTTAGAACTCAGAGGGGAGAAGGGTGATTTTAATTACCCCATGAGGAACTCTAATAGGTAAAGAGAAAGAAAGCTACTGTGTGATACCAGCTTCATTTGGCAAAACTAGAAATCTAGTTGCCAGAACATGTAGACCTTTTTGGCAGGCCAATAAATGTTGAAGACCTCTCTTCTAGCATTGCTTCCTCTTCAGATTCTTCCTAAGCTTGTGATGAGATGAGTGTCCTATGACACCTTGTAGATCAGAAATAGCACAATAGACAAGGTAAGGAAAGACTTGTAAGCTGGGTGAGGTTGTTTCATAGAACACCTGGCTCACTGTAGGACTACTTTATGGATGAATGGATGAGCACCTCTACAGTGGATGCCAGGCTCCCATGTGGCAGACATCCCCACATAGACCGGCTATGTGCCATCCACAGGGATGTTGTGTGTGTGCGCGCGCGTGTATGTGTGCATGTGTAAGAGAGAGAGGAGATGCATTTTGAGTGTAATAAGGCGTCTGAATCATTAACACCAAAGTGGAATATTCCCAGAGCACTTGATGCAACACTTTATGGGATGTGAGAATACTGTTTATGGTTGTTAGGAATTTGGGAATACTTTTTGGTATGGAGATTGCCAGTGTCTCTAACTATGGAGCTATTCATACAGCAGGGTTTTCTTTTATCATTCCACATGTGAGGTGCTTTTCTAGATACATAAGTGAGAGAAACAGGATATTTCATAGATAGAAAAAATGACTTGCAAAGAGAGGCATAAATATTCTTTTAAAAGGATCTTCATTAGTTTGTGGCATTAGTTGGCTCATGACAAAGGAAATTGTCTGCTCCTCTAAAACATCTCAGCCATGATCTGCCTCATCCATAAGCCTACCCTGACCATTAGAGAGAAGAGTATGTTTCCTGACCTCATATGCCTCTGGCTCCTAGAGCCTGTCTCCTTGGCACTTTCCATCTACTGCTTAGGGTTGATCAGCTTTTCCAATTATACTGTCAATTCTTTGAAGAAGGGAATTATGCATTTTACTTCTTAGTATCACCACATCATCTAGCATCTTGTCCGAGAGACATCGAAAGCAAATTAGTTTTTTTTTTCTGTTTGGTATATTTCACACACTAAAAAGAGGGCACATTCATGAATGTAACACTTGCAGTGAGCCTTCTGTGAGCCAGAAGTCTACCCCAGAAGCTTTCTTTGAAATTACCAGGATTTTTAAAAAAAATTTTAAATTATTATTTATATCTTTTACATTATTGTGTATTCCCCGTAGGTCACCCACCACTGATTCACCTGTGAACCGTCGCCATAGTCCCTTGGAAGCTACCAGGATTTTGAGAATAATGAAGATAATGCTTAATCATTAATGTTAATAATGGTTACAGCAGCTAACAGTTATTGACTGTTTACAATATGCCAAATACCATCTTAAGTACTTTATACAAGTTGTTTAATCCTCATAGCTATGAGGTAGTTATTATATTAAGCCCATTTTTCAAATGAAAACAATGAGGCATAGAAAGAATAGCTGTAACAGGATCCCTGCCCTCAAGTAGTTCACTCACTGTGGTGGAAAGTCAGGATGTAGAATGATGCTGATAGTGATGACTTTAAAAATATTAATAATATTGGGGCCTCTCTGGAGGCATAGGGGTTAAGTCTCAGCACTATCATGCTATCACTGCTGAGGCCCGAGTTTGATACCTGGCCAGGAAGCTGATCCACATATGGCACAGCAGACCTCTCCTGTCTCCCCCACTGCTCCCTTCAGCAGTGTACTTCAGTATCTGCCGGTTTGTCTGCCTCCAGTCTCTGGTGAATCCTCTTACCCCCCACACATCTGGCCTATACCCCAGTTCTTCTATACATAAATAAATAAAAATAAAATCTAAAACAAGGACCAAATTTTTTTTTAAAAAGAGAAAATATTAATAATACAGTTGTATGTGAAAAAAATTGGAAGACCATACAATAGACCGGCTATGTGCCATCCACAGGGATGTTGTGTGTGAGTGTGCGCGCGCGTGTATGTGTGCATGTGTAAGAGAGAGAGGAGATGCATTTTGAGTGTAATAAGGCATCTGAATCAGATGAATGAGTGCATCTTTTCTTCATAATTTAGTGGGTGTGATTCAGTGCTATTGATGAATGTTTGCAACTAGACGCCCAGGTGTAGTTCCTGATGAATGGTGGTTGATATTTTCATTTACATTAATGAGTAAGATGAAAGTGAAATAAATAATGAGAATGTATGTCAAAACTCCATTTGTTTGTGAAGGATGTAATTTCTTAGTCATATCAGGTAATAGTCTGCAAACACTGGAAGAATATTTCCTTTTTTTTTCCATTATACACAACATAAAAAGGTATATATAAAACACTCTTAAATTAAATCTGCACTATTAACATTTCCTCCATCACCTTCTTACCTCTAGACTAGGGGTTAACAAACTATAACTCTGGGCTCCTATTTTTATCAAAGTCATTAGCTGACTAGCTTTTCCCCCATTTTTAAAGGAATATAAAGAAGAAGAAAAGAAGTCGTAACAGATATACATGTTCAGCAAAGCCTAAAATATTTACTATCTGGAACATATAGAAAAATGTTGCCAACTCTTGGTCTATATAATCAACAAAACAACAAATCAGGTTTTGATTTTGAACATTGCTGATTTCTGTGGCATAAACACTTCCCATTTGGCTGATTTCAAGCTAACAAAATGATGCAGAGTTGTGAGGAGATGTACAATTGTGCCTCATTATATAGCATTTCCACCACAGAAACAGCAAACATAGATAATCTCAAGAGCACAGATCATTGCAGAGTATAGTAAGCTAGCTAGGAATTTATGAGCTTTAAGTAGTTATTACCTTTTAAAATATAATTTTATTCCATATTTTTTCTTTTTCTTTTTTGAATTTCATTTTTGATAATGGTTGTTCTTAACTACTTCACAAAATTCTTTCAACTTTAATAACTGCCTAAGCAAATGAGTTGGTTCCAGTGCAACACAGTGCAATCACAGAAGCATCTGGTTGCCCTTGATGTTAATGTTGATGCTATAACAATCCTTGCATTCCTATAAAGTAGGCAGGTCTACTGGTAGAACACACTCAGAAAACCCTTTAAAAGGACAGTCACTTCAGCCTTGTTTATAATGGTGATTATTCAAAAATAAATCTACATATCCACTGATAGAAAAAGAAATAAATAAAATATATATATTTGTATTGTGGAATTCATATGTGCCACAATGGTGGTATATTTTCTAGTACTATATGCAGCCGCCTGGATCTATCTCAAGAACAAAATATGTAAAAAGGGAGTTTCATAAAATTATGTGCAAATAATTCAATTTATATTTATTTAAATAAAACAAAGAACCCACATCTATAGATTGTTTATGGGTATGTTAAATGTGGTAAAGGCATAAAACTGAGAAATAAATTGCCCCGGGGGTATCAGGAAGAATGAGAGAAATGTGGGATGGAATAGATAGCAAAGAGAACTTAAACTTGATCCAATTACAATGTTTTGTTTCTTTTTCAAAAATTGAGCAAGTAGAACAGATGTTGGTGAATATTAATACTGTACAGTAGGAATAACGGTTGTTACATTATTATTTGATTGAAAAATTACGCAAGCACTTTTTTTAAAGAAGACTGTGGCCTATGACTTTAGGTCCTGGTTATCTTGTTTGCACCCAAAGAGAGTTGCTCTTCCATTCCACTAGATCTAAGCAAGATGAAGGCACAAATATGTTCCTGGCTGACAGAGCACAAAGCAGGGCCTGTTTTCTACTGATGAGAGCCTGCAGATTCTTTACAGACATGTTATCTTTTTGTAATCAAGATGAAAATATTTTGATTGGAGTGTCTGGTTTTGCAGGTTAAGTTCTAAGTAATGGTCACTCCCCACCCAGATGCTGTCCAAAGCACAACAAAATCTCAGACCTCCCCTGGTCATGTGGGGCAGGGAAGTTCCGTCTTTGCTCACACAGATTTCCCTCCTGGCAGTATCCAAAAAATACAAACTCAGTGGTGCTTGCTCATCATCCTTCAAGTTGCAGATCTGCTTGCCTTCACCTGAGAACTCACACTGAGCCTAAAAGAAACTACCTGTTTGCCACACGTATCTCAGTTGGAACTGGAGAATTACCCATTGGAGTCCTGGTCATTCTGAAGACATGCATGTTAACATGTCTCCCACACATGTGGCTACTGTGAACACCAACGTCAGAGCCCACATCAATATTCAAGGAAATCCCAACAGTGCGAAGAAACATGGCTGGGGCTGAGTCTCTCAGTCACTTCGCTGACATGGCAGCTGCTGCGGGTCGCTGATATAAGCTATAGTGCTGGTCTAATTTTGACATGTTTAATTCAAGCCCACCATTTATATTCTAGGACTGTAGTTTGTCACTAAGATGCATAAATTGGGACAAAATGTGTCTTTCAGCTCAAAGACCCTCTTGATCACCAGCCCACAGGCCCCATCTCATTCAATCACCAGAATGATCTTATTTTAGGATGTGCTGATGCATTCCTGTCCCAGGGACATGATGAAGGCCAACTTCAGTCCATTAGAATGAATTTCAATGCTTTTGGGTTTCTGGGAAGAAAAGTTTGAAATGCTTAAGACTGAAATGCAAATTTGCCCATACTTTTTCTAAACCTTCAAGCTCCAACAAGAGTTCTTCTTGTAAAACAGATACTAAAATATTTAAAGGTACCAGCTGTAGAATAAGGGCTTATTTGCATTTTTCCCATTTAGTCCTCAAGCAACCTTAAGTTGTCTTTTACAGAGAGGTAGAATAGAATCTGAAGTCATTAAGTTACTTTCGCGAAGTCACACTCTTAATAAGTAAGGAAGTCAAGACTCAAATTCAGGGGTGCTAACGGACCTCTGTCTATCTTCAGCAGCTTCATGCATACCGTTAGTGCCAATCCTCTGCTCCTTTACTCCTCTGCATCTCCTCTAAGATTCATTGTTAAACATCTCAGCCATTTCTAGTGACCAACTCCAGTTGAAGGGAAAGTCTATTTATTTTAACTTATTATGAAATTTACAAAAGAATGTATGTAACATATATGCAAGTTATGAAGCACAACAGTAAGCCTAGAACATTATCAAAACCATGTACTCCTGTCTAATCCTATTCCCATACTCCCTCCACTCCCCAAAACAACCAGTATTGTGTTTTCTACTGACCCTTCACTTTTAAAGGATGTTTATACATATGTTCCTAAACAATATATTGCTTCACTTGGTCTTTTAAAAATGAACTTACAGAATAGAATACCTTATATCATATTTTGTGACTTTTTTCACTGTGTGATTGCTTCAACATGTCGATGGATATTGGCAAAGATTGAGTAGTCTGGTAATACCAGGTATCAGTGAAGATTTGGAGCAACCTGAACTGTTTATAAGTGTAAATTAGTATAAGCAATTGGACATTATTTTGTAAAACTGAACGAATGCATTTACTGCTTCCCAGCAATGCCTCTCCTAAACCAATATATGAACCCCTTGCAACTGTGCACCAGAAGGCACGTGCAAGAATGTTCAGAGCAGCATTGCTCATAATAGCATAATGGAGAGGAAGCATTTTTGAATTTGGGGATTACTTTTATATTCTATTTGTGAATGCACTGTTTTTTAATTAAAGACATATTATTTGCCATAGGAAATGATGAGAAAAAAGTGGTTCCATTAATAGTAAAACCATTTGGATTACTAGCAAGCTAAATTATAATGTTCTGATTGCATCATATATCTGTTAAAACATTTTTAAAATGCTAATTGTGAACTCTCGGAAATCAACAGTGTTGGTGTGACAATATTTTAGTAGCATGGTCTCTGAATACATTTGTTACAGGTGGGAGCGGGTGGGAGAGGTGACTGCAGAGACAGATTGAGGGGAAATGCAAACCTAACAGATTTCAGACCTGTGAGCACTACCCTGCCCCTTTCCACTGAGCATAAGAGTTTGTGCATTCTTGTTGAGTCTAAGAAATTACTAAGTCAATTTTGGGGCCCTTGTTACCTATTTCAAAGTATTGAAATTTTGACATCATGTTCAACTTCGAAGGATCTCTTCTTCCTTGGAAAACTGAGAGATGCTTGGGGTTTGACCTTTCATCCAAATGAAATTTTGGGGAAAAAAAATTTTTTTTTCTAGTTTATTTTAAAATGAGCTATATAAGCTCAGAATTCCAAGCCTGTGGATTTGTCTAGGCGACTGTTCTGTGCTTAAAATGCAACACAGAGATTATACAAATATATCAAGTGTTAGAGCAGAAAAGATCTGACAACTTGCAAAATAAAACTTAAACCACTGGATTACTAGCAAGATAAATTATAATGTTCTGATTGTATCATATATCTGTTAAAACATTTTTTGAATGCTAATTGTGAAACCCACCCTATTGTCACCCTTCCCCAGTCCCAGCTTGCCTCAGCACTCACAGTAAACTGTCTTGCATTTAATCCTGCAGTTCCACAAAGGAACAGTTAAAGCTGCTAAGTATCAGAGGTTAAGTGACCTGCCCATACTTTCTGGGTGAGTATCGTGGTGGGGAGCAGACTCTGTCCTCAGGAAAATCTTTGTTTCTAGTCAGGCTGTTTCCTGCTTCTTCCATGGTTTTCATATACAACTCTCTGAAAAGGAAATGCTTTGTTTTACTTGTTGTGTTGTCTCCACCATTCCTCAAAATGCTTTGAGAGTCCTTCTTGACTTGACTTCTTGTGCGACATTGTTTGCATTTTCATCAAATGAAAGGGAGGTCTGACAGCTCACCGATAACCTCACCACCCTATATACAAGGAGAATACCAATTACCACCCATAAGACCAGTTTGATCTTCACTTGTCAATAACTTCCTTCCTGATAACACTTCCCACAGATTCTATAGACGTCTGGCTGGGCTCCAAGTTCCACAGAGTAGACAAGCCTGCTTCCTGCAGACTGATGGGGGAGCTTTTTACAAACGCAGACCCCTCCACCTCTTGCCCTCTCTGTCCCTTTCCAAGTATAGACAGACTTAGCAGCAATCTTTCAAGCACTAACAGTGGTTGGGGCTCCATAAAAAATGGCAAGAGAATGGTTCTAACCACTATAAGGACTTCAGCTTTTTTTTTTTTTTTTAGAGGATTTGCAAGTTCTCATTGTCCTAGAGAAGAATCTGACATTTCACTATCTACCCTCCAACTCATTATACATATGTACACATATGCATGTGTACACACACATAACTACATGGGCAGTTTAGACTGCATCTAAACAATTCTTCAAGATATTAAGTGGCAGAACCTAACACCTGTACTTGTTTAAGAACCACTACATTGTAAAAGAGTCACTGTGGTTAAAAAGAAAAGACAACGTTTCCCAAAATGTAAGCCTACACTACCATGGGAAAGGTAGGGAAAGGAAACTGGAGCCATCAGGAACTCTGTAAGATTCAAACTTCAGAGGAATGCTTTGAAGTCAAGGGAAATTGGTAATGTACCTCACTTAACCAATTTGAGTATTCTTTACCTACTGATATGCCTGTAGTAAAGATGTATACTTAACAGTCCATTCCAAGAGATGTATGTATCACACAAAGATAAAGGAAAGAAATCTGAGTACCCCTGTTTCTTCAGAGAAGAAATTCCCCCAAAAGGGCACAAAATGGAAGAGAGGAGAATACAGGGGACCATGGAGATGGATCACGGGTGAATTGGTGGTGGGCTGCCCAAAGGGAATACAAAATGTAAAAGACATAAATAACAATTAAAAAAAAAAAGAAAAAGAAAACTTCCAAATCAGACAGATTTTTTTGACTGTCCAATATAAGGCATCTCGCTTTTCCTCATTACCCACCCTCATCTCTCCATGTGGCATCTAGAATTGTTGTACTACAGTGTGGCATCCCCAATTACCAATTTACTAAGAAGATAGAGGGAATAAAGGGAAAGCACTTGTGAGGCTGTCGCATGAAGATGCCCAAAAAGTCCTGGAAACAAGCAGAAAAGCCTTCCATCCTGGGGGCTGCCCTGGGCCATATCACGACGCACTTCCTGCATTATTCAGAATGCATTGCCCCAGATCCAAGAGACTCATTCTTCTTGATGCTTCCAATGTGCTAGTGAATTAAGCGGAAGCGCAGGAATTCAAAGAGGATCTTTTGTGTGGATGAACAAGGCTGGGAAGAAGATGTCAAAATCAAATGCAGAGACAGAAATATGATATTCTAAGGCTTTCAGATGAATGCATTTGCAACTGTGTGCAGAGATATTTCTCCCAGGAACCCTCGGGAAAAATTCACTGGTTGAGACTTTAAGCAGGAAGCCTTTTTACCACAAACTGGTCATCTACATTATTCCCGCAAAATCTCTAGATGCACAGATTCATTTTCAAAGGAGGAATGGTTTCCCTCCAGACTAAAAGCCATATTGATAAACTTGAAGACAAGATCCCAACTCTTTCCCTCTCAGTGCTTCAGTTCCCATTTTTGGAAAAAGGTGATAATGCCCTCCTCACAGATTATTCTTTTTTTTATTAAATATATATTTTTATTGTTATTTATGTCTTTTACATTTTGTATTCCCCTTGGGTAGCCCATCACCAACTCACCCGTGATCCATCTCCATGGTCCCTTGTGTTCTTTTCTATTCCATTTTGTGCCCTTTTCCTTCCCTCCCTCCGCCTCCCCCCCCCCCCCCCC